>JAJMJX010000023.1:0-183241 GCA_030563745.1 Kodamaea alishanica (nom. inval.)
GCTCCGTCTCGCTAAGCTCCGTCTCGCTAAGCTCCGTCTCGCTAAGCTCCGTCTCGCTAAGCTCCGTCTCGCTAAGCTCCGTCTCGCTAAGCTCCGTCTCGCTAAGCTCCGTCTCGCTAAGCTCCGTCTCGCTAAGCTCCGTCTCGCTAAGCTCCGTCTCGCTAAGCTCCGTCTCGCTAAGCTCCGTCTCGCTAAGCTCTACGCGCTTTCTTTAATCTTGCACTACGCTCTCGCTAAACTTAAGCAAGCGGTTGTTCTTATTCTTTCACTACACTATCTTGCTTTTATTAGCATGCACTTTCACTAAGGTTCCACCAGCCTCTCAGTAGTGCTATTTTGTCTATAGCAGTGCTTTCTTCACTTCATTTTGGCTTTTATTACTATACGCTCTTGCCAGCTCTCGCTAGCAATTTCTATCGCTTCGAGATAGTCTACTCAAAGAAATCATCTTCCTCTTCTTCCTTTCTTGCCGACGGAGCATCAATCTCCTCTCTGTTATTCGATCTATAATTATCATATTCCATATAAATCGTCTTACCCTCAACAGCATCGTCCAAAGAAAATGGCAACTTATCGTTTTCTAACAATTCTTCACATTCCTTTCTAAACTCTCTTTTAGCCTCCTCGGTAGCTTGCATCCCCTTTCTGGCAGATTCATCGACTGCTTCTTCTTGTTCATTTGGATACAATGAAATATACTTTTCTGTTCTTGGGTAAAGAACAACATAAGCCAAATCAATTTCACAATGCCTCACCACTTTTCTTACTTTCTTAATATCTTTTCTTACTTCTGTTTGAGTGACTTCAGCAAGTTGTTTACGGGCTTGCTTTAGTTTCCTTACGGCCTTTTTCTTTTCAAAGAAACGAACCATATGGTACTTCTTAGCAATCTTTTTGGCTTTAAGGTTATATTGGGTGTTTGATAATTCGATTTGAAGTGCTTTAAGTGCACGTTCATTTTCAGTACGAACATTTGCTGGTAATTTATCTTGTTTTTTTAATAAACGTTCGATATCTCTTATTTTCTTCTTCAACTTGGCAGCGCCTCCTCCGAGGACCCCTGCAACCTCGATTGCAGTCCCGTTGGATCTTCTATCTCTGTGTGTTTTTGGAATCATTGATGAGATGAGATGAGATGAGGAAAAATTTGAAAAAAGGTGGAGAAAAAATAGTGAGAAGTTTAAATTAGGGACCGCCGCGGCGAGAAAAGAGAATTTCCAGTCGCAAGCCACCGCGAGAAAAGAGAATTTCCAGTCGCAAGCCACCGCGAGAAAAGAGAATTTCCAGTCGCAAGCCACCGCGAGAAAAAAGAAAGAGTACGCACGCCACGGCGACTAAGTTCCAGGCAGAAATCAGAGAGATATCGCAACAAGAGACAGAGCTAGGTACAGTGTAAAGTAGCGAGAGATGTCTTATGCAAAACTGGTTGAAAATGAGAAAGGGAATGCCTGAGTGAGCATCTGACAAGTGGATTATAGGTACTCTAGTCGTATGATTGTAAATGCTTATCTCCCGTATTACCTGTGAAATGGTGTGTAAAGGTTTGTTTTCAATTGCTTCTCTCCTCCTTAGCTTATCCCTTTTCTGGGATCCCATTAGTGGTTCGAGTTCCCTGCAGGCTCCGTGGTCTATTAAAGCTGATTTCTCGGTATTCTAGCTTTCATTTAACTCTCAACGTTTGAGTCTTCCGAGTCTCGCTAGTTCTTTTTCTCTCGCTAGTGCCACACCAGCATTCCAATTGTTTCATCACTAATTCGCAGTTTTTCCACCAGTTGGTTTCACAACAACCCGCTAATTCGCACTAATTTCCAATACCTCGCACGGACTCTCACTAATTCTCACTGCATTTTTCCCATCAAATCTCCCTATTTTCGATTTTCACACCATTTTTCTCACTAATTCCTGGTAACTCTCAGTCTTTTCACTAATTTTTGTGCCAAACTTTTTTCTCACTATTTTTTCAAGTTCCACCTTCACTTGTGTTTTATCTTCATTTCAACCATGGGTATTCTCGAGAAAATCGCCCAGATCCAAGAAGAGCTTGCTCGGACCCAGAAGAACAAGGCCACAGAGTACCACATTGGTCTTCTCAAGGGGAAATTGGCGAGGTATCGTCGTGAGTTGCTCGAACCACAACCAGGCCAAGGAGGTGGTGGTGGTGGCCAAGGATTCGAAGTGGCCAAGGCAGGGGATGCTCGTGTGTCACTTATTGGGTTCCCATCCGTTGGGAAGTCGTCTTTTTTAAATAAAGTGACCAATACCAAGTCTGAAGCAGCAAGCTACGAGTTTACTACATTGACTTCTGTTGGTGGGATTTTAGAATATAATGGGGCCGAAGTTCAGATTGTTGATTTACCAGGGATCATCAAGGCCGCCTCTCAAGGGAAAGGTAGAGGTCGTCAAGTGATTGCTGTGTCGAAAACTTCCGATTTGATCATGATGGTCTTGGATGCTACAAAGTCTACTGACCAAAGACAAATCTTGGAAGCTGAATTAGAATCAATGGGGATTCGTTTGAATAAAACAAAGCCAAATATCTCATTAAGAATCAAAAAAACTGGAGGTGTTAAAATGAATTCGATTAATCCTCCAAAATATTTGAATGAAAAAATTGTTGCTGCCCTTTTAAAAGATTATAAGATCCATAATGCAGATGTTTTGGTTCGTGATGAAAATGTTAGTATTGATGATTTTATTGATGTAATTAATGAGCAACATATCCTGTATATAAAGTGTCTTTATGTATATAATAAGGTTGATGCTGTTTCACTTGAAGAATGTGATCGTTTGGCAAGAGAACCAAATACGGTCGTGATGTCATGTGAGTTGGACCTAGGCATCGATGACTTGAAAGAAGAGATCTGGAGACAATTGGACTTGCTTAGATTGTATACAAAAAGAAGAGGAATTGGTCCAAATTTTGGTGAACCAATGGTTGTTAGAAGTCAATCAACAATCTTGGAAGTATGTGATTCGATCCATAGAGACATGAAGAATCAGTTCAAGTATGCGTTAGTGTGGGGTTCAAGTGCAAAGCATTCTCCACAGAAATGTGGCTTGACACATCCGGTTCACGATGAAGATGTGGTACAAATTGTGACAAAGTAGTATATAGCGACCATTGCTTACGTAATCAATGCACAATTATCATTAAACCGCGTCGACAAATTGTAAAAATGGTGTTGATCAATAATGGAGAAATACAGCGGGCTCCCCGATATAGAAAACGGACAAGATGTATTCGAGACTTCGGATATAGAGAGCGAAGCTGAGTTCAATACGAGTCCGGCTACCGACATCAATGAAGACTTGGTTGGTCTTAACTCCGACCCCGACGTGATTCGAAAACGCTTTGAAAATAACGTTGTTGTTGGAGATATTGATTTGGTTGATTTTCTGGGGCGAATCGTAAACCCAGTGTTGGGTACAAGAGGTTACAACGTCACATCACTAGAAGAGACAACCGAACAAAAGTTGACGCGCATAGCGCGTGAGCTCGAAGAGCTTAGATTACAAGGTGTTGAAGAGCAAGCATTAAAAGAGGTTTCGAATAAACGCGCAGAATTGAGTCAAAAAATCCAAGAGAACCCAATGCAGCTAGATCTTGAACAATCAAAACATTTGGATATTTATTCGATACGATTGAATTCAATCTTGAAGCGTCCAGAATTGGCAACAATGGTCAACACGTCGGAGATAACGGCCCTCGAGAGTCGGATCGGCCATCTCGAGCAGGTCTTGGGCCATTCGGACTCGGTCAATGTGCTGAACACACTTAGTGATTTGAAAAGAAGAATAAACATAGTTCATAATCCAGAGTATCCGATCGATAAGGTTAAGCTAGAGATCACGAAATTAAATGTAGAAGCTGAAAAATTGCTTTCGAGCAAAAAATTACTTGACATATCTGACACGTCGTTAACTCCGGCGGACGAAACCAATGATAAGATCAATCTACTTTATTCGAAGTTGAGTGCGTTTGAGGCCACCAACGAGATTGTTCCGGCCTTGATCAAGAGATTGAAGTCGCTCAATACAGTGCATTCGGACGTGGCGAATTGTGTAGGTGTCGTCAATGATTTGGATCAAGTTTTGAAGGAAGTCAAAGATGATATTTCCGGTTGGAAAAAGTCGACCCAAACGCTTTTAACAAATATCGCGGAGTATGAACAGAACTTTGAAGTGAATCAAAAGGTGATTGGTGATAAGATCAATGAGTTGACAAAGAAGGTGGACGGAGGTGAAGTGAGGTGATGGAGCATTAGAGCGAGTTTGTATCTGACATGTAAGTATGATTTAAGTATGTACTAGTAGTTCTACAGAATGCAAATTGACTGACTTATCGGAGTTAAACTGTTCTTGTGATGAATGGAACGTCTGTCTGCTTATATCAGCGCTTACGGCAGCGTGGTCATCGGTTCAGAGTCTTTCAATGATTCTGAAAGGCGACTTGAGAGTACTCAGTGTGCTAGCACTGATGATGTGGCCCGCTAATGGACCCGCATTGCAATATAGTGTGCCTAAAAGCCGCAAAGCTGTACATTTTCGCTGTCGCTTACTCTTACTTTTTTTCGCGCTCGCCATAACTTACCCTCCAGTCGTCCAACTTCCCCCCATTTTTCACTTATAAATAACCCGCAATCCCCAAACTTTTCATCAACTCATTAACCATGTTGAGAAATACCTCTAGAAATGCCGTTCGTTCGGTCGCAAGAACATTGAAAGTTGCTGCTCGCCCAAACATCGCCAGATCCGTCTTGAAATCGGTCTCGTTAACTCCGGTGAGATTGGCATCTCAATTGTCCCATCCCAAATCTCCATTAACCAAAAATGAACCAGTCAAAGAATTTGCATTTAAAGATCAAAAAGACTGGGATTTGTTGCGTGCTTCCATCACCAAGTTCACCGACAACGGTCCATTGGACATCCCATTAGTGATTAATGGAGAAAAGATTTATAAATCAACATTATTACCACAAGTAAATCCAGCAAATCATCAACAAAAATTAGCAAATGTTTCACAGGCCGGAGATAACGACGTTCTTAACGCCGTTAACGCCGCAAAGTCCGCTAAAGCCGATTGGGCTGTAACTTCATGGACTGATCGTGCAGCCATCTTTTTAAAAGCTGCCGATTTGATCGCTACTAAATATAGATATGATATGTTGGCTGCTACCATGTTGGGACAAGGTAAGAATGTATTTCAAGCCGAAATTGATGCTGTGGCTGAATTGGTTGATTTCTTTAAATTTAACGTCAAGTATGCTGAGGAATTATACCAACAACAACCAACCGAATCAACACCTGGAGTATGGAATCGTGCTGAATATAGACCTTTGGAAGGATTTGTATATGCGGTGACTCCATTTAACTTCACAGCTATTGCCGCAAATTTGATTGGGGCCCCAGCATTAATGGGTAACACTGTTGTTTGGAAGCCCTCTGCTACCGCCGCTTTATCCAACTATTTACTCTTGGAGATCTTGGAAGAAGCAGGGTTACCAAAAGGGGTAGTTAACTTCATTCCTGGTGAACCAAATCAAGTTACTGATTTGGTTTTAAGTGATCGAGAATTTGCAGCCTTACATTTTACAGGTTCAACTGCAGTTTTTAAGAATTTATATGCTAAAATTAGTAACAATGTTGCCGGAGATAAGTATAGAGATTTTCCACGTATTGTTGGTGAGACCGGAGGTAAGAATTTCCATTTAATTCATCCTAGTGCTTCTATTGAACATGCAGCTCTTTCAACTTTAAGAGGAGCTTTTGAATTTCAAGGTCAAAAATGTAGTGCATTATCGAGATTGTATGTTCCAGAAAGTATTTGGCCTCAATTTAAAGAGATTCTTGTCTCTTCAATCGATAGAGTTGAGATTGGCAATACTTCAAGTACAGAACAATTACATTCATTCATGGGTCCCGTGATTCATGAGGCCTCTTTTGACAAATTGGCCAGTGCAATTGATTTTGCTAAAAATGACCCAGAGTTAAAGATTGTTAGTGGAGGTAAATATGATAAATCCAAGGGTTTTTATGTTCAACCAACTTTGATTGAAACAACAAATCCAGAACATGACTTTTTAAAAAAGGAATTCTTTGGTCCTATTTTAACAACTTATGTATACCCAGATGGTGAATATGAAAAGATCATTGAAAGTATTGATTCAATCACTGAGTATGGGTTGACGGGTGCAGTTTTTGCAAAGGATAGACAAGCCATCAGATTGGCCGAAGAGAAGTTGAGATATGCGGCCGGGAATTTCTACATCAATGATAAGTCGACAGGTGCGGTTGTTGCCCAACAATGGTTTGGTGGTGCTAGAGGGTCTGGTACCAATGATAAGGCTGGCTCAGGAAATCTTTTATCGAGATTTGTTCTGATCAGAAGTGTTAAAGAGAACTTTTATGAATTGTCTGATTTTAAGTATCCTTCTAATTACTATTGAGTGGAATCTAAGATGAATGAGATAGAGACTGGTTAGCACGAGTGTAGAGAAGTTCGCACGTACTGCGAAAAATTGTAAGAAGTTCTGCGAGTCCCGTAAAATACCGAGAGGTCGCGGGACCACAGAGGTTGACAAAGTACAGTGGTGCTAGAGTACAGTGGTGCTAGAGTACAGAGGTCGCCAGAGTAATAAATCTCTACACTATGCGTATCACGTTTCTCGCCATAGATTAACATAAAAATTAATGGACTATTCTACCTAGACCATGGCACAGCGGGCACAAATCTTCATCCAAAAAGTCCCGCACCATGCCGCGACCGCGGCAGCGTCCACAGAGAATACCGCCAAGTCGGGCGTCGCCGGGCGGCACGCGTAGCGGTGGAAGCGGTGGACCTGGCGGCCTTGCTGGTGGCGGGGGCGGGCCCCACATTCCTCCCGGTCCTCCTGGCCCACCAAACATCGGTGGACCATTGATATTCGCGGCGGGAACCGTCACAAATGATGATGGCGGTGCACCTAAATTACCACCGAAAAAATCCAATCCCATCCCATGCGAATATCTCCCACTATTATACTGTGAATACTGCACTTGGTTTCTTGGCCCAAACATTGCCCAACAATCCTTACAAGAAAGACCATTTTTCAATTTAGTTCCTGTATTACGACACTTGTCACAAAAATATCCTTTCGGGTACCGGAACGGTAAATCCCGGTTCGGGTTATAACTCTGTTTGTTCAAGTAATATTTATTCCAGCAATCACGGCAAGCCTCTTTGTTTTTGATTTTATATCCCGTATTCTTACATTTCTTACAAAAATGACCTCTTGAGTATTCAAAGGGTAATTGGGGATTGGCTGTGTAAAGCGAAGATGTACTTGAAGAGGCTTGTTGAGGTTGCAGAGGTCCCTGTGGGGGCCTTTGTGGGGGTCTTTGTGGAGGTCTAGGAATCAGTGGATCTGAGTGCAGGTGTCTTTGCAGAGGATTTGAAGGTCTTGCCGGTCGACTAGGGAGTTCGGGTGGTTGCAGCAACGTGTTTTTGATTGCCTCGTCATACGATGGTGGTGGTTCGTCTTGATTGTCTTGGTACCCCATATTATGTGGCTGTGTAAAAATCGTTCAGGAATAAGGGCGAATAGTTGATTTGCAATTCGGCCGATTGTCGCAGATCTGCTGGTATATTATACAAGCTGGTGTGTGTGAGCTGGTGTGTGTGAGCTGGTATGTGGTGAGCTGGTGTGTGTGAGCTGGTATATGTGTGTTGATCAGAGTTCTAAGTAAGTTCTCGGTATGATTTCTGAGTTTGCGACCATTTTTTTCTCGGTAATTTGTGGGAATTTTCCGTTGCTCGCTATTTCTCGTGCGAGTGTATCCGGTTGCTCGCTATTTCTCGTGCGAGTGTTTTGAGTGCTCGCTATTTCTTGTGCGAGTGTTTTGAGTGCTCGCTATTTCTCGTGCGAGTGTTTTGAGTGCTCGCTATTTCTCGTGCGAGTGTTTTGAGTGCTCGCTATTTCTCGTGCGAGTGTTTTGGGTGCTCGCTATTTCTCGTGCGAGTGTTTTGAGTGCTCGCTATTTCTCGTGCGAGTGTATTGAGTGCTCGCTATTTCTCGTGCGAGTGTATTGAGTGCTCGCTATTTCTCGTGCGAGTGTATTGAGTGTTTGCTATTTCTCGTGCGAGTGTTTTGAGTGCTCGCTATTTCTCGTGCGAGTGTTTTGAGTGCAGTGTTTTGAGTGCTCGCTATTTCTCGTGCGAGATTTTCTCCCCTGCTATACAACTTTTTTCTCTCTTCGCACCGTCTCACTATCCCTCACCATGAAACTTCTTTTCTCACTATTTCTCACTGTAATTTAGCGAGACGCTCTGCGCCGAGCTCTCACTTTTCACCAATTTTTTTCTCCATCGCCAACCAACGTCCTTAAACACTTAATTCGCACTTTAAAAACAACAAATCTTCACTGCAATAATGATCTGGTTATCTCAAAGACAGAGTATGTAATCTTACCGATATCCAACCAACCATTACTAACAGAATAGAATTCGGTGTTGCCTTCACTGCCGGAGGAATCTTTTTCTTCCTTTTTGGTGTGATGACATTTTTTGATTCGGGTCTTCTTGCCATGGGAAACATCCTTTTTATAATTGGTCTTATCCTTATAATTGGTCCACAACGTACAATTACTTTTTTCACTAGACCTACCAAGATCAGAGGAACGCTTTGTTTTGCATGTGGGATCCTTCTTATTTTAACTAAACGGTCATTTATTGGTTTTATATTGGAAAGTTTTGGTATATTAGGGTTATTTGGCGATTTCTTTGGTACAATTATTCAATTTTTAAGATCGGTACCGATCATTGGAGATGTGTTGAGTCATCCTATGATTGCTCCAGCCATTGATAGAGTCGCAGGGATTAATACGTTACCTATTTAGGTGTTATAGAGAATGTAATGTTGGTTAACTCCGGTAACCCGGCCATGATGACGGTAGTTCCATAAAGTAGTCCGGTAGATTCGTTATTCAAACCATAGTAGTTAGTGTATTAGTTTCACGATATCAGTACAGGCTACTTATTGGCACTGTCCTTGTCAAGCCCCAAGAAATGGTTGTGTGGTATAGTTGGTTATGGCATCTGCTTAACACGCAGAACGTCCCCAGTTCGATCCTGGGCAGAATCATTTTTTTTGAAATAATTTTTTATCAAATGTCGTGCAACTTGTGCGACTTAAATTTGCGATGATCAAATCAAATTCAACCAACCCCCCAATGTCTAAAGTCAACCGTAGACAAGAGATCAAGAAGAAGGAGGAGCTTCGTGCGAGGTTCCAGCATGCGATGTCGCAGAACAACCGTAAGGTGACGAGCTGGCTCACGCCCTTGGCTGAAACGGGAGATTCGAATCAAGCACAAAAAGTCGTGAATGAGTCGTTTTTTGAATTACCAATTATTCCAAATGGGGTGGGATTGACCGGATTAGACAGGGATGAGCACGTGAACAAGATCGGTGATTTTGTACGGTCAGAAGACATTCTGAAAGTGAAGATGGAGACAGGGCCTGTGAATAGAGTGACATCAAAACCAATGATGGCATTGATGAATAAGATGAGAGATGATAATAGAAGAAAAGTCATGGGACGTCCAGTTGTTGGACGACAAGCGACAAAGCCTGCTACAACAGCCACCGCAAAGACCGAGGACTCGGACTCGGACTCGGACGGCGACGCACGGCTGAACAGAATGGTGCGAAAGGCACCTTCTGTTAGATTTGGTAAGAAATCACGGCCTTTTTAATTTATAAAGACTTTCTAAACAGGACTTTATCCACGTGACCCGGCATTATATAGTTAAGATTAAATAATCGTTAAATACACAAAAACGCAAGTTAATGTCCGATGATTCGGCGATGGTTTGTTGCGATTGTTTTAATTACAGACGATATTTATAATTAAAAAACATATTTTATATTAATAGGGGGTAAATTTATGCATAAAATTTTGAAATGCAACCTTAAATTAAAAAATATAGAAAATAGTTGAGGCTTTTAATTAAATTTTGATTAGGAAGTTCGATTCGGCAAGGCTATAAAGGTTACGTAATTTTAGAGTTTCTAAGTATGTAAGGAGCGCAGCTATTTACTGCCGTAGAAGGTTTTTATCAAGTTTTCTACTGTGGTTTGGATCTTGATTTGGCAATTGCCGTATCAAACATACCTTCACAATGATATTCTACTCATTTCATTCATTAGTCATATATAAACGATATTTGGGCATTTGCTCAGAGTTATCTTCACTACTCAATCTTCTATTATCTTACTCAATTTTGTTTATCACTGTCTACTCAATTTTTCTTCTCTTATCTCCATTTGTTGAATTACTCGTACTTGATTCCTCATTAATAATAGAGCCAATCAATGAAGACCTTTCGGCAGTAGAATCTTCAAGAAGTGAAGTCACCGAAACTTTCTTATTTTTATCACCAAAAACCAGCTTTGAAAGTGGAGAATTGGTTAATGAACGAACACTTGTAACACTCGTTATACTTGTTCCTGATGAAGGCCCAACAAATGGAAGAGAACTTGAAGAACGTGTTATTGGGGAAAGTCGATTATTCAATTTACTTACCAATGTTGGTGGAGGAGTTAATGTCCTGTATGTTTGAGTTTCTTCTGATACTTCATGTGGTCCAATTGTTCCTTCAATTGTTTGATGTGAAATTGATCCAAAACTTGAAGTTCTTTTAAATGAAGAAATTGATGAATGTGATGATTGAGTCAGAAATACAGAATTATGTGAAGAATTAGATCCAATTGAATCATTCTGAGCTTTGGAGGTATTATTTTGTTGTTTTCCAAGATGTAATTCTATCAAAGAAGGACGAAGTCTCTCATGTAATGAAGTGCTTATTGGAACCAACAGAGGTTTTTTGATTGTTGGAACCAAAGGGGAATTTGGAAGCGGACTACGAGATGGTTGTGTAATTGCCGGATCCGGAGTTGCTCTCATCGAATCGGGAGATCCACGAATCGAGCTTGGTGGGGGTAATTTGGGTTTGTTTTCTGGTTGAGGTATCGAAGTTGGTGCAGAATGTTGTGTAGGATGTGTTGTTAAAGGGTCATAAAATAAACTTGGGTTACGTTGACGAGAATTATTTAATAAATTATCATTATGAGGTCCATTTTCCCATACTTTTTTAAATTGTAAATTTGGGGAATAATGTTGAACACCCGAAGTAGATGTCACGCTTTGTGGGGTAAGTGTTCGATGGGCAGGTTCTTTTTCATAGACGGGGGTTGAAGCCTGCCGTATTGTGTTTGCAGGACTGTGGATGGGATGGGGAAGGAGTGTTGCTGGTGTTGGTTGTGGTGCGTGTGGATGTGCTTGCTGCAGTTGGGGAGGTACTTGTGATGCCTGGTGATGTACTAATGGCGCTGGAGGATGCGCTTGTGGATGTAATTGTGGATGTACTTGTGGGTGTACTTGGTGTGCTTGCGGATGTACTTGGTGCACTTGGTGTGCTTGATGATGTGTTTGTGGTGCGTGTACATGTACTTGTGGGTGTGTCTGGTGTGCTTGTGGGTGTGCTTGTGGGTGTGTTTGGTGTGGTTGGTGTGCTTGTGGATGTACTTGTGGATGTAGTTGGTGTGCTTGTTGCGGCTGTACATGTGCTTGAACCGCATGCTGATACTCTGGATATGGATACACAGGGTATGGATACCCATATGGTCCTGTAGGCTGTGACATGTGTTGTTGCATAGGCTGTGCATGATGCACTTGCCCCGAAACCGGCGCGTTAGGTACCGCTTGATAATACAGATAATATTGCTGGTAGTATTGTGGTGTTTGTTGTTCATAAGGATACTCGTGTACATGATGATGGACCTGTCCATACGTGTTTGTTGCACCTTTCCCCTGATAATTATTTCGTGAAGTATTTGAACTAGATCTTCTTTTAATATAAATAAGTGAAGATTCATCATCTTTTTTAAATTTACCACTTGAATGTTTAAATTCCCAAATTGGTGGTGTTTCTTTATCAGGCATTGAACTTGTGGGGTTACCAGAAGGAGTTGTTGTTTGATTAGGATCACTCACCTTATGAAATCCATACATATGTAACTGTCTAACAAAACTAGCCACATTTCCATGTTTAAAATATCCAGTAAGTGCTTGTGCAAATTCTTTTCCGGGATAAAGTGCAAATGTATTTTGTTCTTGATTATGGTTAGTCCACCATATTAAATGCGTTATTTTGGGATCGTTTAACATTGTATATAATTTATGCACAAAGGCATTCTTCTTAATTGGAGGGTCCTGCTTTTTACTCATTGTGATCAACTAGTACTATTTGTATGCTTCTTTTGCTACTCAATAAACTATTCGTTGAATGGTATAATGAATCCTTTATATATAATGGTTCTTGTATATTCTAAACCTTAATTGTCACTAATCTCAACTTGTTCTTTAAAAGGATAATCTAAAACATGAAATATTAATCTTGGAATTGTTTATTTCTAAATCTAATGTGATGATCTAGTGTGGTGATCTATATCCACTTGAGTGATTACTAGGACAAAAGGAAGGTAAGTTGAATTTATAATTGGCAACACTTTAAATTTAATACCAAATTTAATTAATTTGAAGATATTCTCGATTTTTTATCTATATATATATGATGTGTGTAAATACACAAATTTTAATGTATATTCAAAAAAATAATTTGTAAAATTATTTTTTTTTTCCAATATTTTCTTTTTATTATTTTTCTTCTTAAAAAATATCTTTTGATGAGCAAAGAAAATAAAAAAAGTAAAAATGCAAAAAGTTAAAAAATAGACTTGTAATCTTAAAAGTTGAATTATTCTATCATTTGAAAGGCAAAAAAAGAAATATAAATTCTTGATTTAACCGTCTCACTGGTCCCCCCAACATTTAAACTTATAAATTTCTAGTCTTAAATAAGCGTCATGTAGTTTTCATTCTAGGTGCATGCTATTTGGGTTAATTAATAAATTGTGCAAAACTAAATTAAAGACCTTACACAACAATCGCTATGCAATGCAATCTTATTCAACAAAAAAGAAAGCAAAATAAACTTTTAAGAAATTTTCTTTGATCTATGTGCATATCTTGTACATAACGTGGGAAGTTGTGCATACAACTTGCATACATGCAAACTCCACGTTTCTTTTAGGCGTCATTTAAGCGTTATTGATTGTTATTCGTGATTTGTTTATCTTTTGAATTTGGTATTGGTGCACCTTGCATAATAATATATATTATACTCATTTATTTCCAAAACAACGTTCTCTTTATTCTATTAATTTCCTAATTAAGCCATTTGGTTTATCTTGACACACTTAACCAAACGGTTTATTCGTCAGCAAGATGGTTCAAGAGTAAAGAGAAAATCTTAACTACATTAGCGTGACTATAAAATTTTCTTGGATGGCGTCAAGTTCAAAATAAGTCCATATACCGGAATAATCGTCAGATCTAAAATATGAGCACTTGTAGAGATCAAGAATGTATTCGGCGATGATGCTGGTTCTCTTTTGTATCTTCGAGTGCCTAGTTTTGTTTTTAGTTCGAAATCACGTATTGTTCTTGAAACATATTGTTCGGTACGTTTGTTCGATAAGTTTAGAAAATAAACGGTCAAAAAAATATCAAAAAATGCCCCACGATTATCAATACATAAAACAAGTTGAAACAAGATAAGATTGAACAAGTCAACTTTGAAACAAGACAACTTTGAGGCATTGAATTGTTGATCGTATTTTAATTACGAATTTTCAAATTATTTAAAGAGAATTATCAAATTGAAATGTGCAGTCCGAGACGCGCTAAAGGATGCATGTTGCGCAAATCAAATCAATTAGTGCAGACGATATAAAGATTATAAAAAATGCAATATGTACATATTAGGGCGTAATGAGCAGATATCTTTTTGCAATAGTATATAACTTGCATTGATAAAATATGCATGCATCCCTACATTCATCAAAAGGCTGCAAACTATACTGATGGTACCGCCTTATCCAAACTTGAAAAATATTGATAATTGCCGTGATATCAAATGCCGATTCGATAAAATCTTCCTAATTTGGAACAATCATAAAAAGGGTTGAAAGATTTGAGGGGTTTATCTGAGACATTGAATTGGATTTAAGTTATTTCATTCATAATAATATATAAACAACAGACGAAGAAAGAAACAATATAAATTAACATCAATCAACCGAGGTTCGTACCTCGGCATCAAATGAGTAGATTTTATTCATTTATTATTCAAGCCACCTGTTTACCTTTCTTCAAGATTTTGATTATATAATAATATTAAAAAACCCGTTTCTTATTAAAAAATAACGTTATTTTATGACAGACCACGAATAAATTTTAAATCATGGCTCAAAACTATACAGTTGTATATTTTGTGTAAGATTTTATTCGATTTTTCAGTTTGCACCTTCTCGAAATCATTTTTTTTTTATTTAAGATAATAATGATTTATCAACCAGCAAATGATCTTAAAACTTTCGGAATGCTCTTTCGCTTCATAACAACGCCTTAAGAATCCGATAAACTATTTTTTTTTTTGCGATTTAAATAAATAATTGTTATTATATTTTAAAAGCTATTTTTTACACACATTTCTCATGCATCTTGTCTTAGTAAAAAAGTTTTGCGTCAAATATTTGATTCTTTAAGTTTGTATTCTTTAATACGTCTTGGCTAATTAGACGATTACTAAGAGAGATCTTTTAGTACCGATCGGGTGGCTGAAGTGACAGATTTACCAAAAATTCGTAAATAGATATTGGCTAATCAATATTGATATTGATTTTAAATTTCAAATATATTGATTACACAAAACTTAATCAAACAAAATGTGTTCGATTGTCGTATGATCCTTTCAGGGCAAAGGCAGCGCAATGCAAGGCAAGCATAATAAAATTAATCCTTTGCTATGCACTGTGATGAAACTATCTTTACATTCGCTGCACCTAAAAAATTTATTTAATTAAAATGTATGCTGCACCAATATAAAACTTTCCATATGCAATTTGAATGTATCAAAATCAATCACAAAATTTATAAAGTGTGCGTGGACAATCCAACCGAGTAATAATTAACAATAAAAAAGAAATTGATATCTTACACAAGATTTGTTTCAAAAATAAAAGATTGGCACTGCCTCCACATAAACCACTTGTCAAAACTTTTATTCGCCGTGAATTGTTGGAATGTGTTGGAAGGAAAAGAGGCGTTGTTATTCACATTCTACAGGCTAAAAAGACAGGAAATTATCCCAAAACAGAATTATCTTGTGCATGATACATATTTCTTTCGATTTTGAAAATTCTGGCGAATTAATTACTTAACAAGTTCCGTAAATTAATCACAAGTCTACTCCGCAACAAAAACATTCGATGTATATGCAAATTGTATTCTCCTTAAATGTTAAAGAATTAAATGGCATTATCTCCGTATTCTTTCCATCAATGCCCGTTACTTAAAATTGTATTCGTATCTTCTATTTTTTGACTTAACTACAAGGTTTAGCGTATATTTCTATTTAATATAAACGTGGTTTTGACTTTCCCTCTCACTTTTGGTGCAACTTATTTCTCAAGAAAAGTCTCCCACTCAACAAATCACCAACCTCATTCAAGTTCGACCAATGAACAGTCTTTCCCTTTCTCAACTCAACACATGTATCCGATGTATACAACTCACAAACATCTGAAAATGACACTTTACCTCCAAGAATCCCCATCACAACAGAACAATCTTTATTATCATTTCTCTTATTAAATTCTTCGATATATTCAACAGATTTAACTGCAAATCTAACTGCATTGACTCTATCCATTGATGATGGAGTAAACCCTTGTTGAACATGACCTGGGATTGCAGTTCTAGTTTCAAACTTCCCTTTGGCACTTTCCTTTATTATATCTGCAATCAAATCGGTTGAATAAGTATCAGAAGCTAATTCATTTCTAATGATCATCTTACCATTATTATCTTCACCTCTATCATGTGCAAAAACATCAGAAAGTAAAGCAATATCTTCTTGAATTGTTTTTAAATTAATTTCAAATTCTGGAGTATATACAGCAATTGAACCTGTTACTAATCCAGCAAATGATGCTACAAATCCAGAATAACCACCTTGAACTTCAACAACAAAAACTCTTCTTCTTGATGAAGATGCAGATTGTTTAACTGCATCACAATAACTAACCAATTGATTTAAACAAGTATCAGTACCTAAAGAATATTCAGTACCTGGAACATTATTTGAAACAGTTGCTGGAATAACAATCTTACAAATATCAAAAATTGGATAATTCTTTCTTTGATTTTCTAATTCATGTAAAGCTGTAAAAGCTTCAAATCCACCAATCATTATTAATCCATTCAAATTATATTTTTGTAAATAAAATGCAACTTTACCATAATTTTCAGATGGTAATGATCTATTTGTACCAATTTCAGATCCACCTTTATTATGCCAATGTTCAACATCCATCCATTTTAATTCACGAACACTACCTTCATTAATTAACCCATTAAACCCATTTTGAATTGCAAACAATTTATGACCTTTAGATAAACAATAAAGTGCAGCAGCTCTTGTTGCAGCATTCAAACCAGATGATGAAGCACCAATATGAACAATACCAATATTCAAACGTTCGGATTCAGGTAAAGTTTTGGATCCATCATCATAAATAGAAGTAGCCAAATATTGATTATATGCATCTTCAAAACTTGAATCTCTTAAACTCATTGCTTTATCAAAATCTTTATTTTCAATTGCAGTTGCAACAGATTTAGTCAATTTAACAGCTTCAACCAAAGGTTTTCTAACAATTTTATTTTCAGAAACTCCAATCATTGGTGAAGGAGAATTTGGAGTCATTTCCAAAACAGCTTTAACAGCTTCAACCCCTTGTAAAGTAGCCAAACATCTATCAAAGGCAACGGCAGTCCCACCTCTTTGAACATGACCCAAAGTGGTGATTCTTGTATCCAATCCTAATTCAACTAAAA
Organism: Kodamaea alishanica (nom. inval.); assembly: GCA_030563745.1. Classification (NCBI taxonomy): domain Eukaryota; kingdom Fungi; phylum Ascomycota; class Pichiomycetes; order Serinales; family Debaryomycetaceae; genus Kodamaea; species Kodamaea alishanica (nom. inval.). Next base: position 17,001 of record JAJMJX010000023.1, read on the forward strand.
CATCCTTAACTTGTTTTGAAGTGATTGGATTTAATTCATTATCAATTGCACCTTCAGCAACAATAACGGTTGTTCTTCTTTTCCCATTTGATCTATGTCTTGAACAAACTTTTTTCAATTCATCTTGCCATTTACCTGCAGTTGGAGGTCTTTCAGGAATTAAAATATAATCTGCACCTGTAGCTAAACCTGACATAAGTGCTAACCAACCACAATGTCTACCCATAACTTCAACAACAAATGCTCTTGAATGAGAGTTTGCAGTGGCATCAATATAATCAACCATTTCACTAATTCTTTCCAAAGAAGAATATGCACCAATTGTTGCATCAGTAGAAGCCATATCATTATCAATTGATCCAACTAATCCAACAATAGTCAAATTTTTATATGGTAAAACTTGATCATTTGTTAATTTTCCTGTTTCAACCAATTCTTCAACTAAAGATGGCCATTCTGATCTAAATAAATCGGCACCAGTTAATGAACCATCACCACCACAAACAATCAAAGCATCGATACCATTGATGATCATATTATAAGCACCGGTCAATCTTCCCTTACGTTCTCTAAAACCAGCACAACGAGCAGTACCAATCAGAGTACCACCAAGAGATAAATAAGATCTAACGTCATTCCATTCCATCTTACGTAAAAGATTTCCACCTTGAACCAACCCTTCATAACCTTCATAAACTGCAAATACATCACAACCATAGTAAATCCCTGCTCTTACAACCGCTCTAACTGCTGGGTTCATACCAGGTGCATCACCACCAGAAGTCATCACACCAATTTTCTTCTTTTTTTGAGCTGGTCCAGTAGATTCTGCTGAAAGATTGACTTTGGGTAAATTTTCCAAGATTTCTTTAGCTTTAATATCTAAAAATTCTTCTGGAGAATCAAATGAAACTTTTGATAATGGATTTTCAAAATTTGAAAAAATCAAAGAATTTCCTAATGGATCCAAAGTACAAATAGTATGATTTGTAAATTCAAATTGAATTTCTAATTGAGTTAAAATTTCCTTTATTTTATTCAAATTTGTTGAGAAAAAATTCAATTCTCTAGTTAAAGGTTTGACATTTGATAAATTCGATAATCTTAACTTTAAAACAGGAGAAGAATTCAATTTTTTACTATCATCACCAACATAAACTGGTAATTCTTGCCATGGAGTGATTGAACCATTTGGTTTCAAGTTTTGTAAGGGGAATGTTTCAACCCATAATTCTCTTAAAGAATCATTCAGTACACCCAAATGCAATTTTGGATTGTTCAGTGCTGATGCAGCACCATTATTCGAAATCTTCAGGTAATTCTTTGATAATCTAAACCCCAATTTATTATAAAATTTGGCCAATTGTTCAAACTTTTTGCTATCATTGGTCACAAGTGACGTAAAACTTATTCCATTAACTGGATTAACAGACATTTTTTCTTTATCAATTAAATGTTTATATTAAAAAAGTATGAAGTCTGAATTTTAAAGTATATTTAAACAAATGTGATCATCCGATGTTACGGAGTATTTGATTCCGAAGAAAAATTGATTCATACACGACTTTTCTTTCCAATGATATCATTTAGCTCGGTCCAGTTCCTGTACATAACTCTGTGTCACCAGTTATAATAGAATGGTGTAATTTAAGCAATCAATAACATTTAAGTAATTAATATAAAAGATATTTAATTGTGAAGGGAGTCCTCCTTTTATAAACTTTTCATCTCCGCACGAGCGAAGTTGAGTTAGTGATGTATACTAATTTTTTTTTTTTTTTGGCTGCAAATTACAATTCACAATTTGATGAAAAAAATACATTGCCATGGCGCCAACGCTGATTCATTTTATATTTTAAGCTGTATTTCTCACATAGAATATACTCTTCCCGAAGAGTAATCAACCGCATTGATGCTGCGCACATACATTGAAAAGGGGGCTTGGTTGAAATCAGTCAAGCCGCCTGCCCATTGTACTGTGCCTTCAACGTTGGTAGGCTCTCCACCGACCCAGAGACTAAGTGTTAATCTCATTGGAGAAGTCGGAAAACCATGCTTGTTATTCTTATCGACAGTACGTATCGCTTGACCGTTTAAAGACCAGATTATATGATCAGGGGTCCATTCAACCGCATATTTGAAAAAAGTTTCACTTGCAAACCCTAGAAGTCTATGAAACTCCATCCGGTCATAATTACTAATATTTCCCTTGATGAAAAAGTTAGATTGAAACTCGAACGGATCTCCGCCAAAGAGTTCGGTAATATCGATCTCATCCAAATCGTCGCTTTGTAAGTAAAGCGAGCTGATGATTCCTTGTCCAGGGGCCGCTTTAATTTCAGCCTCAGCTTTGCCGTATAATATGTAGAAATTGGATGAAATCGAGGGATTATCGAATCGTTTATCGATTGTCATTTTGATACTTTGACTCTGAACGTGACGTTGAATTTTACCAGATGAATCGCGGATTACGAAATGCTCTTTTGAAGCGGAATCAACTTTAGTGCAATTGGGTGTGTCGTTCCAGGTGGTTGAATTGCCGCCCATCGCGTTGATTGCTCTGATCGAGCAGGGGAAAAGACCGTTACTGGCGATCGCCGAGTTGCTCATTGCTTGTGTTTGGGCAACCGCCGTTACTAATAATAAAAGGGTTAAACGCATTGGAAGAAAGTGGTTTGAATTATAAAAAGTGGTAAAATATAAAAGTTTTGCAACCGCTATTTATATACAAAATGTTGGCGATAACTCGCACCGCCAAGACGCTCTTCGCCTTCGCCAATTGCTATGACCGTAGAAAAATTTTTCGCAACTACCGCCGTGTACTACGTCCGTGCCGTAAATCTACCGCCAACATATATCGCCAACACCCAACTCTCTCTAATTCTAAGAGATCCGAGGACTCATGTTTAAGAAGAAATGAGCAAATTTTCGACATAATGGTACCGATAAAGTGATAGAGATAATTGTAATATTAACCATATAGCCTTTGTTTAGACGGTGATCAACGTCATAGATTACTTCGATTCACTAGTTGAAGCAGCCGTCGAAAGACGGTTTAAAATTTCGCGGTATCGCGATCGTTTAAATTTTTACCGCGTCTCTTCTCTCCAATTCACATCAATCAAATGAGTTACGGTGAACTGCACCGCACCCTTTTGACGCTTCTAAGGAGCTCCAAGTACATGAAACATAAGCATCTTCTCTCCAGCTTTGAGAAAATCATACAATTAAATGACACAGAAGAAAACTTGGAAAACTCGCTCAATAGTCATATATCAATGATAAATTACCGTATTGCCCCTCATGGATTTAAAATTGATAAAAAAACCAACGAAATTAACGGAGAATTGTACTATATATTCATTAATACCACCAACGACGACATAATCAAAGGCAACACAAAGCATTCTCCCAAAGAGTTGGAGATCATCAAGAAACTCATCGATGATATTGCCGATTCGGTTGACTTTAGCATCGGCAAAGTTAATGCGATACGACTGATTGCTGACTCTATGAACAAATCAATGAGTGACGCCGAACACTTTGTCGATGAATTGGTCGATTGCGGATGGTTTAATGTCACTTCGGAAGAAAAAGTAATTATGTCAATCAAATTACTCAGTGAATTAAAGGTATATTTAATCGATAGATACGGTGTGAATAATGTCACTAACACGGGCAAGATCAATTTATGTAAACAATGTAATGAGATCGTGACTTTAGGGTATTTTCAATCGGATGATTGTACGAGTTTCCACTACAAATGTTTTGAAATTTATTTCACGGCGAATCAACTGAGTGATGTGGTTACAATTGGGGTTGATCCGGCAAGTATAATATGAGGTATTGCGGGCGGTCCACAAGACGGGAAAGTATAATAGTGGGAATGTTATACCCAGGAGACCGAAGTTGAGAGAAAGCGCAGTGGGCTGGACTGACAAGAGATGCGGTGGAAAGGCTACACGAGAGGTAGAAAAAACTACAACATCTTCAATGGTCAAGTCACTTCATATGTCTATCATTCAAAACTATCCAAATATTGAGCTTCGACTTCATCGACCAAATCCCAGAACCATTCTTCGACAACAGACTCATTATATCTATTGCTTAAAGGCTCGACTCCGGACTCTGAAATTGGATACTTGAAATCGGGACCTGCATTCAAGCTCACAATACCTCCTTGGAACACCGAAAGCATTGGATAATACCCCAACGACCCGTCGTCGGTGTTCCTATAATTTGGATTCTGCTGTTGCTTTGTATTGGCAAAAAGATTTGTGTCTTCATTCTCGATGTCTGTTGGTAAAAATGAATATAAATCTATGATTTTATTTTCTTGTTCAATTCCATTTTTAAAAATACGAATTCGAGATCCAGTAATTTTAGGGATTTTTTCTAATGTGGATTTTTCATCTTGTTGTAAGATGGCCTTCTCACCAAAGAGAACTACTGGATTAAGCAAATGATCCATTATCTTGTTGTTTGTATATTCATATTGTTCATAATACAAGGAGTTCTTATATTTGATTGGGATTTGATCTCGTAAAATGTTTTGATCTGAAGAAAAGTTTAAATTATCTGTAACTTTCTTCTTTCTCTTTTTAAGTTTGACCGATTTGATATCATCTTTAAATTTTGAATTGAATTCAGCAATTAATTCTCTATGTTTTTCAAGGGATGGTAATTCAACAAGAAATCCGATAGTATCGTTTGTTGTGAAGCCATTTTCAATATGAACCTCGCTTGGTCTACTCAATGTCATATATTCACCATGAACATCTCTTAACCCATATCCATACCCATCAAATCCAACCGGTGCTTCTATACTTGCTTCTTTACGGGCAATCCCAATCCTCACATGGCACTTTTGTCCAGGTTCATTGGCCTTGACAATGTTGTATTCAAAATAGTACTTCCCCTCTCTGATTCCAACATTTGCTCTAATTGATCTCCATCCTTGAAGGGTGGTCACTTTATTCATATCAATATCAAATAAGATACCAGGAGATCTATCGTAATAACTGGGTCTTACTTTATAAGGAGGGGTTTCACTCGTCGAGTATAAATTCGAAACAAACAGTGGGTTGGGACGACAAAGTTTGTATTTAAACCCTCGTTTGTTTATTGGATGGTCATCACTATTATAAAACATTGTATCTTCAAGAAGAGATGTTGGGACTTTGGAAGGTTCGGTTCCTGCCGTGGCCAAGTCATGTTTCTTGAAGGCAAGTGGCTTAAGACGAGGTTCCACAATCACATTGTGTGCCAATTGCTTTAGCCTCGATTCGTTAAGGATTTCTTGTTCTTTTTTGCGTTCTTTCGAACGCGTCGAGTATTCTTCTCTTTTGACTGTAGAGGACTCCTCTACTTTGATTGGAGCCTGTTCTTCTACCTTGACCTCACCATCGGACACATTTGGGGTCTCCAAGCTCCCAATATCGGCGATTGGTGTGTTATTCATTGGCGATGTATTGATAATATGTCGAGGTTATTTTTTCTGTTTTTGATATTTGTGCATCGCACGTATTTTTTACAACATTGACGGGAATCATGATTGACAATAGTAACAAGTTGTTGATGAAAAGTGGTCTCGATTAATGATTGCACGCGTCATATCGATGATCCTTTTCCAATGGAGCGCTGTTGGTATAAGCAACTAATCTAGATCGTATAGCATCCAGTGCCACGGCGCGCATTACTTCCTTCCCCCCCAAATCCCCCCCACTTGGTCGATTTATAGGTCTAGGCTCTTAACCCTGTACGCTGCACAAATAATGTATCAAGACGCACAAACTTACATCTATTGTTATCGCTAATGTAGATCTTAAACCACCGACAGATACGGAACGTTCTATCAGACTGATCTTTCGAGTTAGTCATATATGGCTAATGCTAAAGAGATGGTCTGGCCTTACGTCAATTTATTACATAGACTTTGTTAAACTTATATGCCAATTTTGACACTTTTGCTTCTTCCATTACATGAAAAGATTTCAAAGAATAAAAATTAAAGTTTAAAAAAAAAATCCAAAATAAGTGTTAGTTATAGAAACTGTGTAAAGAGTAGAATAAATTTACGAAGTTTCGAATGCCGTTTGAATCTCTTTTAATATCAAAATTCAACTACCAAATTACATGCTCTTTATTAAATTTTGTTGAGCAGTTCTCGTATATTACTGGAGAATGTTTATGATCTTAAAGTGCATACCAAATTGATCTGTACAGGAAATATTTCAATATAAGTTAGCCATCGATTTAAGCGTAATACGTACAAACGTTGTGAGTTTCGCATAAGTATGCATATTACATCAGTGATATTTTTTTCGAAATGACGCACTTGAAAGTTTAAAATCAAATTAATCAATTATGCATATCTCAAAGTTCAAAATCTTTTGAGGCTTAAATTAAATAGCACTTGCAAAAAAATCACGAGAAACTACCGGCAAACATAACTTGAATTGCACATAGTTTCAAATGATATATTACACAAATGCAGAAACAGCGTTGATAATTCAATTAAAAAGATCCAACTTTTGAGAATTTTAAAAAACGAAGATACATTTTTAAGCCACATTGCTTATATTTTTCTCACTTGCAGTTTATGCCTCTTCACACTCCAATTAGGTATCGGATTCATGACGCACTTACGGGAAAGGTCGGGATGTGTAAGATGCATATTGCGTTATGAGGCGACACGATGTCTAAGGACACCTAAGCATCGAAGGCCAAAACTTTCGAAGCATATGTCAAATCATGTTTTAAAAAAATGAATAAAATTTAAAAATTGTGAAGTTTAAAAAAATAAAAAATAAAATCCGGATATAACCGGATTTAAGTGGACCACTCTTGCTCTCAAAGTATACTTTGATAACTCGATAAATTTATTGTCATCTCCTTAACTGTCCGCTTATCTCCGCTAACATGCTCTTTGTCTAAACAAGATAGTGATCTCTTCAAAATCATTCGATTTTAATTCATTCAAACATGCCAGCACATTTAGATTATTTTCTTTTAGGTGTTATTTTGCCCACAGCCCAAGGTGACAGTCTCGTGTGCAGTACATTGTTATATACGGTAGTAGTGTTATTTTATATTATACGGCATATAGTCATAGTTAATAGCACAATGTACAGTATATATGTATAGTACATAGTCTACTCATCGTGTTTAGTACACTTTGCAAAATACTTTGTAGATCATTTCATGTTCAGAATATCTTCCACTTATTTTCATCTGTCTTTCTTCCCGTATCATGTATCACAGCCGTTCCTTTCACCAACGTTTTACCATTCTTATCCTCAATCACACTTTCCAAATAAATCGTCTTATCATCATTCAAATTTGATTCTTTTTTCCTTGTTTTTATAATCAAAAATTGGTTTGCAAATGCAGGAGCCTTATAAGTGATTGTTAAATTTTGAACCATAAAATCATCTTTTAAATTCGATTTGGTTGATTGTGCCAAACTAGCATTACTTTTGAATGTTTCATTTAATAATGTGGCAATTACACCTCCATGAACCAAAAATGGATACCCACAAAGTCTATAACCAACATGAATGATCGAAACACCTTGATCAGTTTCGATATTATGGAAAATAACGGGTTTAATTAAAATCCCACCGGGTTGTCTTAATGTCAGTGTTGTCAAAGAAGGAACCAGATATTCTTGTTGATTTTTAACTTTAACACTTTTTTGATTATCAATCACATTATGATCCAAATTTTCCCATGATTGTAATTTATACCATTTATACGAATTCTTTGGATGTGTCAATTCTTGATATATCTTCAAATTCTTTAATTGATATTCCAATTTTAAAGGTAATAATTCGGTATTATGTTTATCATCTGGATCAATATTTGTAAATGATTGATAAACATTAAATAAAGTTTGATTATATGCAATTGTACACCCAGCAAGAAAGAAAAAGGATGTTGTTTTCCAATTGAACCATGGCTTGTGACGTTTTGGTAGATGGGCTAGAGGCGATTCAAAGTCCGATCTGACTGCATATGACCTTGATGTGAATTTGGATGCCTTGGGCACTCTTATTTTGAATGATTTAAACATGGTTGTAGACTTTGAGTTAGTTGTAAATTAGTTTATGATGAGTTTGGAAATTAGGATATGCACGACCGGGCAAAGGGATCTACACAAAGTTATCTTTATAACTGAGTGGACAGGGTGATATACAAAGTATGTCACAAAATCGACAATACTCTAATAACCGCTTATAGAGATACAAGAACGTAATTATGGTATGGGTATGATTGTATGGTTGGACACAATGATTTTATGTACATCTCACTTGTGCTCGGTAAACTCTGTGATCACGTTACTTCTCTATGCGCTTTACAAACACTGTATCCATGCAGTACCTCATTTCTTCTCTTTGTACACTATACTTTGTGAACTGGATTACTTGTACAGCTCATTTTTTTGTTTGATTTGTAGAGTCAGTGTGAGTTAATTTTCAATGATATTTCACTTGTATGTCAGTATATGTGGGGAAGACTACACAAACTATACCGCCACAGTTTCGATAAATGACCGAAGTTGTTATTGCTAATCCACAAAGTGGATATACTTATGCAAAGATTAATATTGAATACCGTGTCATGACCACCACGAACACAGTAAACTTTGTAAATGCACTCCGTAATATAATGTCAAGAAATTTCTTAAATTATGCGAATTGCCTTCAAATTTTGTGGTGTTTCTATGTGCACGCTATAAAAATCTACCGAGGAAGAGAAAGAATTAAACGAGGGGAATTCACCTTTAGACAAAGGGAATGTCTAGAGCATGGAAAGATTACGTTATGCCACATACGGACAAAAGGCCCAATAACTACACAGCAATAATCAATTCTTTTTTTTTAAAGTTTACCCCACATGAAACAATGCAAAGCACAACCATAATCCTAAAAATATCATTATTAACTACTGCGGCAACTATCTTTTCAAACCTTCTAAAATTTGATCTAGTGGCTTAGATGAAATCTGTAAATGAACTTAAAGTGAAATAATGTTTCTTCAAATAACCAGCTCTTGAAAGTTGATTGAACTCTACTCTCAGTTCTCTACTGATTTGTATGTCGCATGAATTGTTTATATATAAAATGTATAAGAAATAAAGTGAATGAATGAGTAAAGTAAGAATAGGTGTCGAAATATAGTGAAAGTTTAGAAGTGACCGGAAATTAGTGACATTGTCAGTGAAAATTACTGAGAACTCGGTGAAAAAATAGCGAGGATTGCGAAAAAAAGGTCATTATTTCTCTCGATTTAGTGACAACTAGTTAGTGATTCAAATGAATTAAATTTCTCTCTTGAAAACTGTTAGCGATGCCGATTTTCAAATGATAATTGTAACTCAAATTATCAATGAATCGCTATGCTCATAAATTACTTTTTAAGTCCCAATTTTTGCCATATTGATTTCTTCCCCACATTTTCACTCTTTACACTTTTCCCACTTGAAGCACTACCTTTTCTCTTTTTTTTAAGCTGATTACGCAACTTTTCATTTCTTGATTCATCTGCTTCATTATAACTAATGAGTGAACGTACTTTATAAATCCGATCACTCAGAGAAGTTCTATCCGAAGATTCACTACTATGGCGACGTCCAAGCAGTGTTGCACTATATGGAGAAGATTTCTCACAAGTTTGAGACCTATAAATCGAATGAATTTTTGAATCGATTTTAAGCGAGTCATCTTTTGAATTGACCGCATTTAAATAAGATTTCAGTTCATATAAACTTTTATCTGAAATTAAACAAATCATCAGTTTAAAACGATCTTCATCAGTATTATTATTATCAAATTCTTGTAATTTCAGTTCGAAAATATCAGTCTCAAATAATCTAGGTTCAAACAGATAAGATTCAACAGATTCAATTGATTCCAGAGATGAAGAACATTGATCATCAATCATTGAACTTTTATCTGGATTATCTAAAGATTCGATAGTAATTGAAGGTCTTCTAGAATCTGGTGTAATTGAAGATCTTGGATGAAATGGAAGTTCGAATTTCAAACTATTTACATTAGGACAATGAATACGTTCATATGAAGTTTTTAAATGAAATTTTGTTGCATTTCCAACAAGAATAACTGGTACTGAAGAATATTTTATAATATATGAACTTAATTTAATTAAAAATTCTTCACGATCATTTTGTTTTTTAATTTTGATTGGATATTTAAAATTTAAATTTGATGATTTATTACCTAATATAATTAAATTAGGTTGATATTGTTTAAAAATTCGTTCAATCATAAATTTTTTACTCAGTGAACAAGTTTCAATTTCAGTTACAAATTCAACTGTAATTTTTAATTGAAGATCAGATTTTGATAAAATTGATGAATTAATAATATATTCAAGTAAATTTTCACATTTTTTATATAAATATTCTGTAACTGAATGATTTTTTTTATATTGATGTTTTTTAGTATATTCTTTAATAAATTTTAAAGGAATTAATGCTGAAATAATAAGATAATCACCATTTTGTAAAAAAGTTTCTTTTTTTAATTCTTGATTAATTAAAAATAACCAATCTATTGAATTCCATGTATGTTTTCTACCAGAAATAATGGTAAGAAGAGTTCTTGATTGTTCATATAAATTATCGAAATTTTTATGTTTAACAGTAAGACTAATTGATTTATAATTATTATCATTCAGTGATGGATATTCATTTTGTTTTCCTAATGAATGATTCATCAGTGATAATCTTCTTGCCGGCAAGAAGTATGTTTTTTGAGAATCAAATTTAAATTGATTTACATCTGATGTTTTTGGTTTTGTTGTCATAAATTGTGGATCTAAAGCCATTAATTCTTCATCTGTCATATTCAGGTATGATTTACGACGAGGTTGATTTGAATTACCATTTTTTAATTCATCTAAATCTTCATGATAATTAATTGTTTCATTTGTAATATATTGTGGAGAAACTTTATTTTTAAGTATTGATTTTGAAGGAGGATCAGGTAATTTTAATTTTTTCTTTATCGGTACTGATGAAAAAGCTTTTGAAATATCATTAAAAAGTGTTGTTTGATAACCCAAATCTGTTGGTGAATTATATGTATAATTATTTGATATAATACTTGATTTTATAACTCCTTCATTTTTACTCAGAGGTCCATTATTTGATAGTGTTGAACCACCAAATGAATAACCTGGTTTAAAATGTCCATATCCTTGATTATTTCTATTATATGGTGATACACTATTAATTGAATTTGAATTATTTAAATTTTGAGGAGATTCAATGGATTCTGGATCTAAATTATTAAATGACACTCTTCTTGTAAACCTTTGGTTACTTAAAGTTGTTGTCATAATTTATAATTATAAATATTTCGGAGTCATTGATTGTGCGAATTGTCTAGTTATATATAATATTATTATTGCCCCATACTTTAAGCGGATTACTTAAATACAGGATTGACTTGGTCAGACAATTTTAGAAACAATTAAGAAAATCCTTACCGCAACACGCAAATAAAGTTGTTAATAATTGCTATTTGTTAAATAACTTTATTGTTTAATAATGTGTGAATATAAACCAATTTAGTATAATTTAAATTTACACAAATATGCATCAATTACATTAGATATTACTTCAATTTAATTTGGAATATCTCATGGTACAATATCAGTTAATTGTCATAGTTACGTATGAAATTATTCCACAAACGTCGCACCAATGTGCGAGTATTACTGAAGTAAACTTTTGAGGGATATTGAAAGGGCCACTCACAATTACCACAACTATTTTCTTGGCGAAGTTAAACCTTTGTAGATGCACGTGGTGATAACTTTATGTGAAAAGACCCTTTATGGCTCAGCCTCGCCTGTCATTCGGTATAGATGCACCGCCAGTGGTAGCGCCGCAATACGCATTTTTCGCAGCTCACCTATACATCATGTTCACAATTGAATATGAAATTAATTGTGTCAATTTATGATTAATTTCATTTCCGTAATTGATTCCTTGTACCATCAGCAATTACACATTCTTCAATGGATATTACCGACTATACCAAGTTATGTCGAGCACTGGTGATTTTATGGCCGTCGAACTACAGAGTTGAACAAAATAATGTGCACTTCATTCATGGGTTGGATTATGTCAATTTGGTTGTCCAAGGATGAAAGCACCGAAGGTATAGTTGCGATGGCTTCCATCTGACCGATAAATATCTTGAAAATGAAAATATTAAACCCGCAATATCTGATGATACCAGAGCAATAAAAGGATGAGTTAGAAGGTGAAGTCAAGTTTCAATTTGGCCATATAGTATCTTTAATCCTTATAGATAAAATCAGTTGACTTGACGCATTCACTTGCCCGATCCTTGGATTTGTGTCAAGCCAAAAACTACGATTTAAAGAAAAGAGACCTCTTCTAATCATCACTTCCTTGTTCATATATGTCTCTGGAATCCGCAAATTCTTCTACGTTCCTCTTCACTTTATAATCTCTTTTCGCAGCTATAATTTTGATATGTCTTATATACAGTACACATTCTTATCTCGTTTTCTACTTCCATTTACGAATATTTTTTCATGAGTAATTATAACTTTCAATAGTTCAAGCATGCCACCCAAGAAGAGAAAACTACAAGTCAAAAATGAAGAAGATCCCGAAAGTATTGAAGAATCAGGGGTAACCAACACGGTTGTTGGGATATCTCGATCAATATCTGCATGTCAACGATGTAGGACCAAGAAAATCAAATGTGATCAAAAATTTCCCAAATGTTCTAAATGTGACAAGAGTGGAGTTGAATGTATTGGACTTGATCCAGTTACTGGTCGAGAAATCCCAAGATCATATGTTGTTCATCTTGAAGAACGAATTGGATTTTTAGAAGAAAAATTAAAGAAACATGGGATTGAATTAAATCAAGATAAGCTAATTAACAAACCAAATGAAAAATCTATAAAAATTAAGAATTCAAATATTGCATTTTCAAAACTTATGTCAACTGCAGTTAAAGTTAATCAAAAGATTACAAATCAATTTCAAAATAATAATACTTTGGAAATATTACCTGCAATTCTTCCACCCAAATTAACTGCATTATATTTTATTCAAATTTTCTTTGCACAATCAAATAGTCAAGTACCAATTCTTCATAGAGAAGAATTCATTAAAAAATACTTTATACCTGTTTATGGACCATTTGATTATGATGATATATCATTAGCATCCAATTATACAAGTATAAATAAAAATTTTATTGAAAAGGGACAAAATTTAAATTCAAATGTATGGTTTGATATTTATAAACAAGAATTACAATCAAAACTTGAATCTGGAATTTTGAATGGAGATCTTAAAAAGATTTCAAATACAATAATTCCTCCAAAAAATTTTAATAAATGTTTATATTTTTTGGATATGGTTTTTGCAATTGCATCATCTGTTAATCATTTACAATATCCAAGTACAATTTCAGAATCTTTTAGATTGGCTGCATTAAAATATTATGATGATGCTTATCAATCATCAGATCAATTAGAATCTCTTCAAGCAGTATTATTACATTCAATTTATTCAACAATGAGACCAACAACTCCTGCTGTATGGTATATCTTGGGTATTGCACTTCGTATATGTGTTGATTTGGATTTACATAATGAAACAAATTCTTCAACGATTCAAAATTTGGATTCATTTACAATCGATAAAAGAAGACGATTATTTTGGTGTACATATTCAATTGATAGACAAATTTGTTTTTATTTGGATAGACCTGTTGGAATACCTGATGAATCTATTAATACTCCATTTCCTTCTCAATTAGATGATTCATATATTATTCCAGATGATTTTAAAGATAATTTAAATGATATTAAAGATAATTTATATTCAAATGAAAAAAATCATTCATATCCATCATATAAATTAATTTCAATTTCAATGTTTAAAATTAGAAAGATTCAATCAGAAATTCAAAAAGTTTTATATACAAATTATGAAATCCCAAGAATGTTTAAAGATTTAAATGAATGGAAACTTGTTAAATCAATTGAATTAAATAATTGGATTAAAACAATTCCAACAGATTTTAAAAAAATGAATTGTGAATTTAATTTAGTATTTTTCAATATTAATTATAATCATACAATTTTAATGCTTCATAATTTATCACCAAAAAATTATAAGCTACTGATAAATGATTTTGAAAAAATTCATCAATCTTCAAAAGATTTAATTAAATGTTATACCAAGTTATTACAAAATAAAATTATTAATTATACTTGGGCTGCAGTACATAATTTATTTTCTGCAGGTACTTCATATTTATATTCAATTTATAATAGTGTTGAAATTCATAATTCAACATCTTTAAAACAAGTTAAACAAATCACTTGTGAATGTTTAAATATATTGGAATCATTAATTGATAGATTTGAACCTGCTTTAAATTATTATGAAACTTTTCAAAGTTTAACAATGGCAATAATTAAATTAAAATATAATGAAATTGTTAAAGGATATTCACAATTTAAAGTTTCAAATGAAAGTTTAAGTAAATTAAGTAATACAAATGTTAATTCAAATTTATCAAGACTTGTTCAAAATTTAAAAAATGATGAAGAAAAGCAAATTAAAGCTGATTTATTAAATCCATTAAATAATAAATTACATCATGGATTAATATTAAAATCTCAATCAAAATCTCTTGATCAAGATATAAAAACTTCACCACCGGCATTTGAATGGTTATCCAAGACAACTCCTGATCAATCATTGATCAGTGGGTTTAACCAATATGATATGGATACTTTCTTTAAAGAATTGGAAACCTTATCTCCAGTATCAAGCATTAATGGTAAAGAAAGTCCAACCGTTAATCCTTCAATTGTTTCGAATGAAGGTAGGAAAACTTTTGAATTATTACATCAATTACCAAATGAAATCATTTGGGATCAATTTTTCACCGGTCAAAATTCAATTAATCTTAAAGATAAAGAATCAAATTGATTTTAATTGAGAAACTTTATTCAAAGTTTTTAAACTATCTGGTGATAAATTATTTAAAACACAACAATGAATTGCATTTATTGTTTCTCCATCATAAAAACCTTCAATATCAATTAATGTACCACTATATAAAACATCAGAAGGAAGTTTATCACTTATAAAACCTGTTTTAACAGAAATATAAGTATTGCCAAATATCGAATTAGATTCTAAATTTGGTATTTTCTGTATTATTAAAATAGCATCCTCAGGATTATATTCAACCACTTGTACAATCAAACGAATTCTTGAATCCTTTGCTTGTGATGCAAAGGGAAACTCTGTTTTAAGTGAAGAAGGATCTAGAATGAGCTTGACCATGTTGAATCATGACTGGTCTATCATTTGTTTATACTACTCTTGTCAATATACTAGTTTTGTTTTTGCTGTAATTTTAATTCTTGTAACTTCAATTTTCTCTTTTACATGTTATAAATAAACTGTAATTTAACCAGATTTTTTTACAGATTGTTTTTTTTCAATAGATGACAAGGCAAATATGAAGATCTTGAATGAAAGAGATGGGTTTTTATCCAACTATGAAGTCCAGAAACACTTGGAGGACTTGAAAACAAGGTATAACTGGACATTCACCCCCGAAGATGAAGCAGAACAAGCAAATGATCATAAAAAAAAGTTCAAGAAAAGATTCACAGCTTGTGGGTTGGATTTAGAAGTTATAACAAGAGATACTTTATCTTATTTACATAAAAGTCCTACTTGTGTGATTGATTCAAGTGCCAAATTCACAGAATTGATGGTTTTTTTAAACAAATTCGATCTTATGAAGGTTGAAAAATTACAGATTGTTAATACTTTACCAAGAGAAATGGTTCATTTATATTCATTAGTTGAAGAATGTGATCTGAGATTTGATGAGGAAACTTGCCAGTCAATAATAGACAAGGTCCATGAGTTGTTTCCAGGAGAAGAAGAGGAGGTAGAAGAAGAAGAAGAAGAGGCAGATGAAGAACCAGAAGAGACCCAAATTTAAATTCACTCTTTATTTATCGCATATCTATAATTTATATAAATTCCCCCATTACACGTTTATTCATTTCATTATCATCTTCAAGAGGATCTTTGGTGTCATCAGATTGGTGCTTTTTAAGAATTTCAGAATAATTACTAACTGCAGTTGTAACTCCATACTTATTAACTTGATCTTTAAAATTCCCAAATATAGCACTAACATCTGATAACATCCCAGTTGGTCCAACTGCAAAAAATGATTCGGCTTGAATATTTGTTTCATTAATCCATTCATACAACATTTGTTCATTATCTTGTTCACCTTGTAATTCATCAATTTCTTTATTTTGCTTTGTAATTAAATCTCTTGCAATAAAACTTGATAAATCAATTTCTTCTTCAGATTCAGACAGTTCAATTGAAGTTGAATTATCCAAATTTATTTGATTTGTTTCAATTCCAAAATGATTCAGTACTAAATGATTAATAACTGGCCATCCATAAGCATTTGCAAATCTTCTTCGAACTATAATATTATTATGAGCATCAGGTTTTAATTTAACAATAACTTTTCTCCAACTCATATTTTTATGATATTCTCTTGCAATTGTTTCTTCTAAATGTTCAACATCATTTTCAGTCGTACCTAATAATTTTTTATGAATATCAAATCCATTTGAAGTTGAATTATTATTGATTGAAATATCATTATTAATATTTCGAACATCATTAGGGGCTTTCCCTGTTTGAGGAAGTTCTTTTTCATCATAAATTTTATCATGTAAAATGATATTATCTCTAGAATTTGGATCAGTGATATATTTTAATGAAGGAAGTGGAGGTAAGATCATACAAGCTGCACTTTCAAGAAATGAAGATTTTGGCATTTCCATAAATTCATCTTCTTTATCATCATTTTCAATATTTGAATTATTAGTTTGGAATTTTCCATAAGTTTCATTTGATTGAGATATTTGTTTTTGAGGTAAAAAATATGATAATACAGCCAGAAATGGCAGAAATCCATTTTTAGCTTCTTTACCAGATTTTAAAATTGATTCAATCGATGATTCATTTTTATATTCATTATTTAAATGTTCTGTTGAATGAATAATTTGTCTAAGACCTTTATAATCAAGATATAATAAAGAAGAAGTTCTTAAAGGAACAACACCATCATTGATTGCATTTGCATAAATGGTTCTATTTATAAATTTTTTTAAAGCTTGATGTGAAGGACCTTTTGGTAATAATAAAAGTAAAGGTTTTGAATTTTTTTCTAAAATTCGAAGTCCTAAATCTTGACCAGTTATTCCAACAATTCCAACATTAAGTGCAAGTTTAACATATAAAGGATTTTCATTAACAACTCCTAAAAATGGAGATGCTAATGCAATAAAATTAATTGGTTTAATTTGTTCAAAAAACCATGGAAAATTTTTATGAATATAAGCAATTGCAAAAGTTTGAATTAATCCACCAAGTGAATGTCCAATAAATGAAATTTTTGAAACTTTACCATTATTAAAAATTTCATTTTTAGTTATTAAATCAATAATAAATTCAGCAACTCTACTACCTAAATATTTGATACCTCTTTCAGTTTTACCAATATTTCCAAGAAATCCTTTAATTATAACATTTTCACCTTTAGTACAAGCTTCAATTTGTTCTTTTAAATAAAGAAAATCAGCTGTAACATTTGAATGAAGTCCATGTGTAACTATAACCAAATGTATTGATTTAAAAGGATCAGGTATTGGTAAATTCCAAATATCTAAAGTATCTTGATTATTAACATTTAAAATATTATTTGGTAAAAAATTTCCAATTTGATCTGAATTTAAAATTTGATTACCTGGTATTGAAGATTCTTTTAAAATTTGTTTTGAAGTACCAATTGTAAATTCAAATTCAACTGAAATTGTAGTATTAAATACGATTTGAGATATTATATCAATACTCCATCTATAACAATCTTTAAAAGTATGACATGGTAATTCAGCATAAAATGATTGACCTGGTAATAATTGAGGTTCAAAAACTGGTTGATCTGCTGTTATAAAACATTTTTTATTATGATCATATTCATCCAGTTTACAATCAACATATAATACATGTGGACCTGCCAAATATGCTGCTCGAAGTGCAATCAGATGTTTATTTTTAATTTTAATCCATAAATTTGGTACAATTTGTAATGATTTTTGATTATCTAATATGGATTCAGAAGGTGTATATTCAATATTGAATCGTTCGATTTGTCCTGCTTTAACAGATCGAAGTTCTCGATAAAGGATTTTATCTTGTTTATGTTTATTTCCAATAGGCATCCTTAATTGAATAAGTTTACAACATTAGTTTATTTTATTGCCCTGTTTAAAAGCATGTGAGAATTATAAAGGAAATTTTAGTTTTACGCGTGTTCGATTCTGGGTCGAAAAAAAAAAATTAACAAGACAATTTGAAGTTTACAACACTTATCATGTCAAGTTAAATTAACAACACGATTTGAAAACAACACCTTATCATGTCAAGTTACGGAGACATCCATCCTGTGGAATTAACCGCACATACACTCCTCAACCAACCTTTAGACTCACTCAATGATAACTTCAAACTGCTTAGCCAATCACAGCTCATCCTACTCACCCGTTTAACAATCATTGAACAAAGATTACAATCTTTTAAACAAATCTTAATCGATGATAAAGATATTGTTGATGATAAACATATAACTAAAGATCTACAACGAATTAAAGAATTAAAAAAACGACTTTTAACAATCAATAAAACATTAATTAAAGTCGATGCTAGAATTGATAAAGTACAAAAAGAAGTATAATATCTAAAAGATTTTAAAATTAACAAACTTGTAAGGATAACCCATTCCTTTCAATCCAAATATCGAAAGAAAAATACTATAACCGACAAAGATTGAAACGCTAACAATTATAACAGCAATCAAATGAATAGAAGGTGATTTGATATTAGGTAATTTTTTTAATAAAACAATTACAAATAAACTCAACACACCATAAAGGAAAGAAATTATTTGAGTTTCAACTCCCAATTGTTGTTGTTGACCTTGCATAATATATTCAACTTGTCCATTACCAAGTTCTCTAACATATGGAGATCCTCTAATTTGATTGAACATATAACCAGTGGTGAATAATAAAACTGCAACCAATGATAATCCATTCCATAAAGTTTTTGAAGCAATTATACTCCATATTTGTTTCTTGAATTTTTTACCCAATAAAACAAATGTAAAAGTCCCAATAGCATTCAATGCAATACGATTGTAGTTTGGTGGAATGTAAACATTAATTGAATGACCTGTTATTTGAGCCAACCAATCAATCATCAAATCTCTATGATTACCTTGAAAGAATTGATAATCGACTTTTTCTTTAACATAATTATTTAAAGCTTTTGATTTTGATGGTGGGAAATAAAAAACTTTTGGAATATTATCCAATTGGAAAATTTGAAAAAGTTTCTTTGCATCCATGAAATCAGCACTTAAAAAGTAAATATTCTTTGGTGAAATTTCAGTTGAATCATTTTCCAATTCATTTTCGGATAATCCATTAGGATGATCGTGGAACCAACTATTAACAACAGTGTCGAAATTAGGTTTGAATTCTCTACATAACACACAATTGATGGTTGGAGATTCAGTGGCCAAGTACAAAACAAGATGGTAATCTCTTTCACCATTCAATAAATCTTGATAATTATCATCGGTCACCTTGATTAGCTTATTCTTTTGAGATTTTGCCAAATTAAGTATTTCATCATTGGATAATGCACCAAAAGCAAATGAAAATAACGTGGTCAATAACAAACACAATTGTAAAACACCGACCTTCATAATTGATATATGTGTTAATTGATTGTTAGTATTAGTTTTATTTTTCAAACACGTCAATCGCAAATTAAAGCTAGGCTAAAAATGGTAGAGACACTATAATTGTTAAGATAAGCTGTACAAGAGAAATGTTTGCGCTACAGGGTAGTCTATAGGATATGGTAGATGATGAAGTATGCGTGAATCATTCCGCTCCTCAGTGTTCTATTCACAAACTATTGTTTTAAGTAGTTACTATTCACTCATTGCGAGAATGCAATTTGCTTTTGAATTACCGCGACCCGGCGCGGCGGCCCTAGAAATTAGTGACAATTTTCTCTGGCACGCGGCCGGTGAGCCAACGATACACTGTAAACTCAGTGTACACGACGTACCTTATCATGCGCTACAAGTGAGCATGTCAACTACATACACGTCTCTATTATATGTCTCTTCTATACGTCTCTTCCACGTCTCTTCCACGTCTCTTCCACGTCTCTTCCACGTCTCTAACTACTCAATATTGTGAACTTATTGTTGCACCCAATATCAACAGCACAAATGCCTGTCCCCACTTCGAATCTTTCAACAAGCAAGACATATTCACCTGGCTTCTCAATCACAACATCTATAAACACACCGTATAAACAGTCGTTCCATTTATCATTTATCTGTACCGGCTGTAATGTTTTTGCATTGAAAATAGACCCTCTAATTGCTGGTCTATATTCAGAAATCAGTTCAAATTTCGCCATTGGATTATTAAAATGCATAAGACGAAATGAAAACTTTGAATTAAAATTATTAAACTTGAAAAATAATTTAAATCTATTCTGACCAAACCAGTCTTTTTTAAAATTTTGAGTAAAAAGACCCAAATGATTTGAAATTTTCGATACATTAATCACATCAACTGAAGAACCTGAATGGTTAATGGTCAAATTATATGCCTCTGGTTTTAATATTTGATTATAAGTAGATAACACCAATTTATAAAAGCCTGGTTCCAATCTTAATTTAACAGTTTGACAAGATTCATTATAATTTTCATTAAATAAAAGTTTTGATTTATCAAAACTACGTATCTTTTGATCTTTAAAAAGTTTATCACAATAAAATAAATGAAAATTAACCAAATTACTTTTATTATTAATAAATAAAGCAAAACGGATTTCAATTGGTTCTATCACTTGTACCAAATATTGTGGATTATCAATATATGTCGATAAAGACCAATTTCCTCCACCTTTTATCCATTCACCATTTTTAGATTGTGAAAAATTAAAACTATTCTTTGCTTTAGTTATTGAAAATTCAGATGAAATATTTGAACAAAGTGCCATTGTAAAATTACTTTTTTTATTACTTAATATAACACAAGTATATGATTTTTTAGGAGCCAATTTTAATTTAACCAATTTTAAACGATTATTTGTATTTTCTTCATTTGAATTAAGACATTTATATTGATTAGGAGAAAAGACTTTTTCACCAATTTCAGTTTCATAAATTAATATATTAATGACTTGATCAAATTTATATGGTAAATGAGTTTCTAATAAAATCCAAACTTCTTGATCAATAATACTTGAATTAAAAAAACTAAATTGTGGATGTTGAAAAAAATGATCAAAAGGTCCATTATATATAAAATTTAGCTTCAGTAAATAATTAAATATTGAATCAAATTTCCAATTAACATATAAAAATTTAAAATAATTTAAATCTGAAATTTTTAAAAATCTCTTTTTTGCTTGATTAAATTCAATCCAAGGATTTTTAAGTATTAAAGTACCAGATATTTGATCAAATGAATGAATTGTATAATCATGTTCTGAAATTAAATTTAATTCTGTTGAAAGTTGTTTTGTTAAATTTCCAGTCCCAATTCCTAATAAAACTTTACGATTTTTATATAATTTCCATAATTGATTAAAATTATCAGGTAATTTAAAATTATTTATAGTTATAACTTCTGGAATCCATCCTGTTAAAAGAAAAGTATCAATCGACATATTAGATCCATTAAATTTATAACCATTTCCCATTATTTTTAAAAAGGCCTTTTCAATTAATGCAGGCCAAAAAAGTGATGGATTTAAACTTGATTTAAGAATAAGATTTCGATGTGGAGTATTTTGAATCAATGGTAAATTATTATCTATGGTTACAATTCTTTGTATACCATTAAAATGTAATTTAACATTGAATTTTGTTTGATCTTGATGTGGACTTATTAATGATAAAGGATAATTAGGTAAAATTTCAACAATTGATAAGATACTTGAAACAAAAGAACAATTTTCCAAAATATCTTGATATAAATGGGTCAATTCATTTTGATCCAGTGTCCAATCATTCAATACAACTGGTAAGATTTTGGCATCTATTTCTTGAGGGATTAACTTGATTGAATCATCTGTATCTTGATAATATTGATTCAGTATAAATATATGATTCAGAGAATCGAGTTGTGACAGAAACTTTATGATTGGATAATGAAAATTATCATTTAATTTAGAATTAATCCAATATAATTTTTCAGTGAATGATAAATTTAATGAATTTTGATTTATTTGATTATATAAATCAAGTGAATATTTGGATAGTATTTTTATAATATCAGTATTTATGATACCATCTTTCGATACTTTATTTAGTAATTTGATACCTTCAAGACACAGTTGCTTTGCTTGCTTTTGTTTTGATGTGCTTGCATATAGATAAGTCGAGTGGATATACTGTAGGTATGAATTTAAATCTGACATTATTTAGTTAATAAATAAATTCGAGTAAAGGATTTTTTATAAATTTTGATACTGCACATGGATACAAATTTAAACCATCATTCTTTCATTCAATGACCGTTAAAACAAAAGGAATGCCGGCCTTGATGGTTATCTTGATGATCTTAGTGGTGCGTATATTCAACGCATTGACTATAAAAACATATTTCCAACCAGATGAATATTATCAAGCTTTAGAACCAGCACATCATTTTATCTTTGGATATGGTTATATTACTTGGGAATGGAAACAACAATTGAGATCTTCAATACATCCATTGATTTATGCAATAGGTTATAAAATAATAAGTCTTTGTAATCTATCACATGATCTAGAAACTCAATGGGTGATTCTAACACCTAAATTAATTGGTGGTTTAATTGCAACTATTTTTGAATATAATTTATACAAATTTATACAAGTTTATACCCAAAATGAGAAAATTGCAAAAATTACACTTTTACTTTCATTACTTAATCCATTTAATTGGTATTTTATTACAAGATCTTTTTCAAATTCATTTGAAACAACATTAATAGTCATTGGGTTAAGATATTGGAATTGGACTTCATTTATAAATTATAAAAGACTTACAATTGGATTAATATTTGGAATCTTAAGTTGTATTGTAAGACCAACAAATGTTATTTTTTGGACTTATTTAGGTGGTTATTTATTATTTAAATCTTCATTTTATAAAAAATTGAAAATTATAACTTTAACGGTTATAATTACAATTCAAATTTTAATAATCAATACCGCACTTGATTATAAATTCTATAATAATCAGTTAACTTTCCCATATTATAATTTTTTAGAATTTAATGTTTTAAAGAATTTATCAATTTTTTATGGATCTTCACCATGGCATTTTTATATATTTCAAGCAATTCCAATCTTAATGATGACTTATTTACCCTTTCTTATTCATTCATTGATGTTTAATTTAAATCAACCGGTGGTTCATGCAGGATTATGTCAATTAATTGGATTTTCATTAATTAATCATAAAGAATTTAGATTTATTTATCCATTACAACCAATCCTTTTATTATTATGTGCTCAATCAGTTAATCAATTTTGGAATAAAAAACGAATTATTGGTATTTTCATTTTAATATTAAATATAATAATTTGTTATTTTTTCACTCAAATTAATGAACGCGGGGTTATTGATATTATCAATCAATTTCGAATTCAAAATGTCGAATCGTTTGGGTTATTAGTTCCTTGTCATTCAACTCCATGGCAAAGTCAATTACATGATCCAAGATTTGAAGATTCTTGGTTTCTTACATGTGAACCTCCTTTACATCTTTCAAATGGAAATTTAAAAAATATAGCCTTGTATAAAGATGAATCAGATCTTTTTTTCGATGATAGTTTTAATTTTTTAAAAAATCAAAAAAAATGGCCTCAAAAATTGGTAATTTTTGAAGGAATTGTTGAAACAATAGATAAAATTCTCGCAGATAAGTACATCAAATGTGATCGAATTTTTAATAGTTATTTCCATTGGGATTCAAGAAGAAATGGAGATTTGATTATTTATTGTAAACAAACCCCGAATGGACCAAACATATCCGAGTAATTTTGATATTCGGATTTTAGAAACCCTTTAAAGATATTTGAATAAAAAATTCCCCTCCCCCAATGAATAGAAATAAAAAAAAACATGTGGTGCAGCATTTTTAAAATGCATTTCAAAACCCGAATACAACATGAGATAAAATGTTTGTGGCTAGTTACAAAATAAAAAATCAATACTACACGTGATGATCGCTTCTAAAGCCGAACTTTGTTGCATATCGTAAAAATGTAAAATTAACTCCACTTATCTAACTCCAGGATTAAGCGGAGTTTGAAAAAAGTCAAATAATAAATGCACCTCGATGCATTTCCCCCACAAAATTGTAATAACCTAATGTAGTAAACTCCGTTTACAAATTCCTAAACAAATATGGTAATAGATATAGATTTGTATAATAAAGTAGTGAAAAATATATTGAATAGTTTCAAAAATAGCTACTTTTTGTGAGCCATTTTTTGATTTAAAGTGCTGAGAAAACAGATGATTTTTTCGCTGCGTCAGATGATTAATTCGGCGATTAGTGTTTTATTGCAAAAATATATTCAACAGCTGACTTTACCACATCTTCAATAATTTAAATATAAAAGGATGTGAAATTCCAATTGATTCTTGTATTTTATTTTAATCATCATTATACAATCAAGTATAAAAAAAGCAAACAATCCAATTAAAAATGTCTCCAAATATTCCAACTAAGCAACATGGTGTTATTTTTGAAACACACAATGGTAAATTAGAATATAAAGAAATCCCAGTTCCAAAGCCAAAGTCTCATGAAATCTTGGTCAATGTCAAGTATTCTGGTGTTTGTCACACCGATTTGCATGCCTGGAAAGGTGATTGGCCATTGGATGTCAAGTTGCCATTGGTTGGTGGCCATGAAGGTGCTGGTGTTGTTGTTGCCGTTGGTGAAAATGTCAAGGGCTGGGAAATCGGTGATCTTGCCGGTGTTAAATGGTTGAATTCTTCTTGTATGTCTTGTGAATTCTGTCAAAAATCTGCTGAATCAAATTGTGAAGGTGCCTTATTATCTGGTTACACACATGATGGTTCATTCCAAGAATATGCTACTGCAGATGCTGTACATGCTGCCCACATTCCAAAGGGTACTGACTTGGCTCAAGTTGCCCCAATTTTGTGTGCTGGTATCACCATTTATAAGG
This sequence comes from Kodamaea alishanica (nom. inval.), assembly GCA_030563745.1. Classification (NCBI taxonomy): domain Eukaryota; kingdom Fungi; phylum Ascomycota; class Pichiomycetes; order Serinales; family Debaryomycetaceae; genus Kodamaea; species Kodamaea alishanica (nom. inval.). The sequence goes on from JAJMJX010000023.1 coordinate 42,431, forward strand.
CTCTTAAGACCGCCAACCTTACTCCAGGTCAATGGGTTGCCGTTTCCGGTGCCGGTGGTGGTTTAGGTTCTTTGGCCATTCAATACGCTAAGGCTATGGGTTACAGAGTTGTTGGTATTGATGGTGGTGATGAAAAGGCTGCTTTGGTCAAGGAATTGGGTGGTGAAGGTTTTGTTGATTTCACAAAGTCAAAGGATATTGTTGCTGATATCAGAAAGATTACTGGAGGTGGTGCTCATGGTTGTATTAATGTTTCAGTTTCTGAAAAAGCCATTTCTCAATCTTGTGAATATGTTAGAGCAACTGGTACTGTTGTTTTGGTTGGTTTACCAGCTGGTGCCAAAGTTACTGCCGATGTTTTCGATGCCGTTGTTAGATCCATTAACATTAGAGGTTCTTATGTTGGTAATAGAGCTGATACTGCCGAAGCCATTGATTTCTTTGCAAGAGGTTTGATCAAGAGTCCAATCACTATTGCCAACTTGTCTGATTTACCTGAAATTTACGAAAAGATGGAAAAGGGTCAAATTGTTGGTAGATATGTTGTTGACTGTTCAAAGTAGATTTAGAGTAAATTAGATTTAAAGCTGGTCAAAGAATCTTTTAGTTTATTATTGTTTATGAATTTATAATGAATATATTTCAATTATTAGAATACTTTGTAATCACTTTTTAACACTCTCAAGAAATTGATTTGCATCATTTAATTTATCAGCATCATTCTTAACTTTATTAATCCATCTTTCAATTAATCCTTCATTTTCTTTTGATAATTTATTAACTTTATCACCAAGTACATTAATTTGAATTTGATTTAATAAAAATTCATCATTAATGATTTCAATTGATTTGTTCTTTTCTTTAATCTCTAAATTTAAATTAATTATTTTAGTGTTTAATTTATCAATATTCTTTTCTAAACTAGTAATTGTGGTATATTTTTGATTTAATTGGGTGGTTAAAGTTTCATTTATAATTGTTGATTGATTTAAACTATTAATTAGATTTGAATTCTCTTGTTTTAAATGTTGATTCTCTTGTATTATTTTTGGATTAATAGGTACTTTGTTATCTTGTGGAGTTGAGATTGAATTTACTTTCATCAATTCTATTTGACTCAATAATTGACTAAAGGCACTAAAATACGGTGAATCTCTTTTCTCATATTCATCTCGAATATCTAATTTTGTTAGTATATCTTGGGTCCATGTTAGATCGGTCATTTGTATTGCTTGTTTTACTTTTTTTTTTGAGATGTTTGTGATAAGCAATTTAAGTTTTCTGTACGGGGAAAATATAACCAATTAATTTTTACTACAAGCTATCAAAAAATCCTTGTTTAATCATATACAATGAGCCTTTCATGGCGAAAAAGCGAAGTAGATGACAAGACGAAACAAGATATCATTGAAGCGGTAAAAAAGCCAGATGATGAACTACAAGAAGTCAATGTGTCTAGTGTGGATGATGTTGTTTCTAATAATAATGATGAGAACGTGGCGAATGGAATAATAGACCAAACTACTGAGACAATAAATGAAGAACCGAGTTGGTGGAGCCGGTCGGGTGAACAGGTGGCAAAGGGACCCAATTGGTGGTTTTGGAGTCAAAATGAATTATCGAGCCAAATTAATAACACAGGGATGATGAGTAAAATGGAAATGGAGGGGGTGCTAAAGACTGATCAAGTCTCTCAGCAAACAAAGGATGTATCTCAACAAACACAAGTCTCTTTACAACCAGAAGAGGTGGCTCCACAAATTGAAGTTGCCTTACAAACCCAGGAAACCCCTCCACAAACAGGGCCCACCACACCTTCTGTTACCGTGCGATCTGCTCCATCGGAATGGGTCGATTGGTCGGTTCAGTATCAAAACGTGAGCACTTTTTTTTCTTATGCCTATAACAAAAATCAAGAAATTCCTTCACTCGATAATTCAAAACAGGCACAAGTCAATATAACCACTGGTTGGTTTTCATGGATCTGGGGAAAATCACAACAAGATGAAGAGGATGATTCAAACATAGATCTCAGTGAAGATGATGGTGCACGAGAATTATATAAATCAGCCAAACATGCAATTGAAACATCTCGAGAATCAAGTCATTATGCATTTAAATCTTCAATTCATCAAAAGCAATTCCAAAAGCAAAATTTGTTAGAGATTGCAGTAAGTGATACATTGACTGAATCTAGACCAGTGCGGTATAATTTGAAAAAGACACCATTAACTCCAAATGAAATACAAGAATTAACAATGCAAGCTCCACCAGGTTCATCAAAAATCATTCATAAAAAGAATAAAATATTTCCAAATATCGATGATAATTATCGAAAAATAACTTTAAAAACAAATTTAAGATTAAAATATCAAGATATATTATGGCATAAGCTTTCACCTGAAAAACATATCTATAAATTAACAAATTTTAAAATTAAAGAACGGAAAACTAAAATTATTAAAAAAGTCGTTATTATTGGTATTCATGGATTTCTTCCTATCAAACTAGTTAGAACACTCATTGGTCAACCTACAGGAAATTCAATCACTTTTGTTAATGCAGCTGCTGAATCAATCCAACATTGGCTTTGTGAAAATAATAGCGATTTTGATATAAATGATTATGATATTCAAACTATTGCATTAGAAGGTGAAGGAAAAATTAAAGATCGAGTGAATAAATTATTAAAATTACTTGAAAATTGGAATAAATTAATTCAAGAATGTGATTTTTTATTTGTCATTTCTCATTCACAAGGAACTCCAGTGGCTATTCATTTGCTTGCTGATTTACTTGAAAATTTATCAATAAAGACTCGAAAAATTGGTTTATTAAGTATGGGTGGAATTTTCTCTGGTCCTTTTAAAGGATTAGATTCTAAGATTGTTATTAGAGCATATACTTCAAAAGAAAAGGAAATTATTTCAGAATTATTTGAATTTCAAAAACCAAATTCTCCTGCTTCATTACAATTGGATCAATCAATGAAAATATTGATATCAAAAAATGTTAAAATAACACTTGGAGGTGCTATTAATGATCAATTTATTCCATTAACTTCATCTTTAGCAAGAAAATATAAACATCCAAATATTTATCGATTTGCATTCTCGGGGGATGATTGTGATATCCCCGTTGTTATTGTTAAATTTATTAATTTGATTTTAACCATGTCTAATATGGGAGTTAATCAAGATTATCATTTATTAAATGATATTGGGGATCAATGTATGGGACCAATAAATTATAATGGTGGTCATTGTAAGATATATCAAGAAAGCGATGTTTATTACATTGGTATAAAACATGCATTAGAAACTACAAATTTGGTGAATCCTAGCCATCATAATCTTGAGATCAACAATCATCCAGAAGTGGTTACAAATAGTATCTATGAAATTCCTTGGAATATACGTAGTTTATTTCAAGATTTGGCTAAGATAAATAATATTGGGAATTTACAATTACTTTATGATTTATTACGTGAATTCAAAAAATGGGATCCTATTCAAAAGAACTGGAAAGAAATTAAAATGTATTTTAGTGGATTGGAAGATTTTGATATCGAAGAATTGTTATTATAGAGGTGATACTGGAAAGTCACTTAATAAACCTTATGCTATCTTTCAATAAATCTGCTGTACAGTGAAATTGTAAATATCAGATTTACTTTTAATAGAATATTAAATCAAAGTATAATAAAATGTAAAAATTCTTACCCATTTGTTGTGGATCTTTGTAGAGTCATCTTGAGACCCGGTGAACGACAGATATTCGAAAATTATTTTAAAATTGGAAAAATATTTGAAGAAATATGAAGCGAAGCAAATATTTTTAGTGCAACAAGCATTCAGCTGCCTTGATTTTAAACACGAGAAGGCTACATAAAGTATAGATTCAAATGAATAGTAAATAATGGTTTTACCCTTGTCAGATTGACCAAAGAGTGATCGGAATTATATGAAGCTATCAATATGCTTAATCATACGTATCGATTGTTATTGTTCAGGTACAATTTTCAGGTACGAGAATCGAATGTTGAATTTACATTGTTCCGAATCTGAAAAATTCGTTCTCTAGCACCCTGAAAAATTTTCCGGTATCTTTAAACGAAACAAAAATTCACTCAACAAAACTGCAACACAATCTTCATGAATAACAATAGCTATATACAAAAAAAGTGCATTGCAAGCGTGTTTCCTAATTCACAAATACTTGAAAAATTTCTAAGCCCAAGATGTTTTCAAACTATTTTTTTTGAGAAGATGCATAGTTCCATTTGCACAAACTTAAATTGGAATATGCATACCGAGTCGGTCGAGTGAATTTTGGGTAAAAATACGCTTGATTAGGACCGACTAGATAATCCACTCGGTAACAACGTCGGTATTAAATAAAGAATATTTCTCAAGTCCATTTATTTCCGTCTCGCAAATGTTGATGCAAGATTATTTTTTTAAGTATGCATAAAAATTTAAATAATAAAATTATTAAATAGGCAATACTAATCGAGCAAGCTATCCAAGATGAGTATTTCAAGTTGGAAACGGTTTCGGAGTTAGCTCAGAAAATCCGTTTTACTAATCATTAGTTATAAGAATGTGAAATAGCACTTTTTGCAAATAAAACCCTCAATAGTAATTAAAACTAGAATGAAATTCTCGAAAAATGGCAAAGGATTTACATTTCGAAATTGAATACGATTAATCGAATTATTGGGAATAGCTTAACACCATTTTTATCTCACCAGAGATTGTTGGTTTTGAGTTTGTGATAGACTTTGTTAACTACGAGAGATTTTATATATTATGCTTATTGTGGAGTGATCACAGCATAAAATTAAACCAATCACAAAGTCTAGACCTGTACGTATCGGTAGATTCGGAATGGCCGATTTTTATTTCTGTTGTAAAGATCGCTCAATATCAAGTTCAAAGTTAAATCTCATACTGTTTCTACACCTGCATGATATTTTTACAATCAGCCGTTTATTTTCTAACATCTCTAATCTAGTTATTTTTCTGCATGTATATTTTTAATGTTTCTCTTAAATCGTGCATCACACTAGCTTGTTGAAATACTTTTAAGGCGTCGAGAGGTTAAACGTTGGGTGAAAAGATGATTTATTTTGTTTTACAATCTAAAAAAATAAATTATAACAATATATATTTAAATATTAATTAGATCTCTGATTATTGTCTTGACTTGTAATCTCGCTTCAAATATTGATAAAACATGCAAATACTCGAATGCAAGAACATCCAAAACGGAAAAAGAAAAAAAAATGTGTTAGTACGATCTAGTTTTTTTTACTGATTTTTTCAAGATATCTGCTCAATTACTTTGTGATATTTAAAAGTAGGTCCACCGGCCACATATGCATGCATATAACAATTGAATTTGATTGGTTTGTGTAACGATTGCGTAAAGCCAGGTGTGTGATATGAGTAGAGGGCACGACCAACTAGTTGTTCGATAAAACCGCGAAAAATCACAGGCATTTGTTTGACGATCATATGCACTCGAGATCGCAAACGAATACGCATGCTGCAAGGTATATGTAACTAAAATTAGAATACTTATATCAATGGGAGTTTATATACAACTGGTTAGATTGATATTAAAAAGGATTGTTGAGATAGCAGAGAGAAAAAAAAAGTTCATACTTGTGTTTCACACTTTATTGTAGGATGTAAATGATGAAACTCGATTTGTACTTTTGTGCGATCTGAGCCTCCCCCAAATCTTTGTTCTTTCTGCCACTCTACATTATGTAAAAAAATATTATTACAAAAAATCTCAAAAAATAATAGAAACGAGCATGACAACAAGAAAGCAAAAGCCGATATACATGTTACACAAATCTTAGCTTGTGATTTTTTAAGAAAATGTTACACAAATCTTTCGAAACTTATCTTGTTTTCTTTACCGTGTCTAGCCGCCCCCCCGAACTCACATTTTAAGTATTTGGTTGACGTTAAGGAATTATTTGGTTTTTCAAAACCTTAATTTCTTATTAAAAATATGTATGATTATTTTTTAAAGTGATTCTCAATTATCGAGAAAAGGTAATTCTGCCCCTTGACTAAAATAACTGTAGATCCTAATATCATACAATCAAACGAGCCTATTAAAAGCATTTTACTCTCTCAATCACTTACATCATCAAGTAGACATACATAAATACAATATATCGTCCTGCAAAAATTTGAGTATTTTGAGTAAAGTTCACCTGAAAAAGAAACTTTCAGCATCAGACATGCATTGTGCACAATGTTATTTTCAGACATACTCAAGATTTCTTTGTGATATAGATTTTATCTTTACTACCTTGCAGAGGGGTATTATCTGTGTATATACGTAAATATATATACATAAACGGATATAACTTTAGAGGAATCAAAGATACAATTCAAAGGTTTGGTCAAAAGTTAAAAAATTCCTAGGCATTAAAGTACGAAAATTGATGTTTCAAAGAGCTGCCGGTGGTACGGAATTATTTTTACAGTTTTCTTTTATTTTTTTTCTCTTTACCTTTACAGTAAAATGTTACACAAACCCAACCATTCAACTGAGGCGAAATAAAATAAAAAAAAGGCTGAAAAGACACAACCAAAAAAAAAAACTTATAATAAAGCTAGTCTCACCCAAAAAAGTTCTGATTCAATATTTTCGATAATCCAAGGCAATCAAAGAGATCAGGTCCTAGTAAAAAACACACCACATAGAACTTGTGATACTTTCACATTCAACTAAAATAAAATAGAGGGAATTCTTGAAAGTACAAAAAAAAAAAAGAAACGTCAGATACACCACTCAAATTTCTCACAAAAGCCATTTCCAGCGTTCAATCCCTGAAAACTCTTTTTTTTTATTTCTTCCTTCAACTGAAGTATCTTGAAGATAGTTAACGAGGTGGTTTTTGAAGGAATATCCTTTATTCAAACTAGCCTGCCATGTCATCGGATGAAACATTATCAAAGAGAACTAGAGCTTCTGGTGAAGTGCTAGATTTTCTTTTACTCGAATTTGAACGTAATCATAATCCTTCTCCTGAACAAAGAAAGGAAATTAGTGATAAAACAGGAATGTCTGAAAAAGCAGTTAGAATTTGGTTTCAAAATAGAAGAGCAAAATTAAGAAAATTCGAAAGAATGAGTCATTCAAGTAATTCTTCAATCACTTCAAAAGATAAGGAATCATTTATGAAATCAACTTCCTTATATAATAATCAAGTTAATACAAATGAATCTAGTAGATCCAATAGTTTAGGACTTACTGATCATAATTTGAGTCCAATAATAAATTCAAATAATTTTTTAACTTCAAATCCAAATTCAATACCGATTGAAGTTAATGATAAATATTGTTTTATTGATTGTTCATCTTTATCAGTTGGTTCATGGCAAAGAATCAAATCTGGTTATCATGATGAACTTACTCTCAAGAATAATTTGATCAATCTTTCACCATTTACTTTGAATAGTACAATGAATAATGTTGATTTATTAGTTATCTTATCAAAAAGAAATTCTGAAATTAATTATTTCTTTCTGGCAATTTCAAATAATTCAAAAATTTTATTCAGAATTTTTTATCCAATTTCTTCAATTATGACATGTTCATTATTGGATAATAATATTAATAAAGAAAATAATGAATTAAGACTTTCACTTTCTCATAGACCTAAATTTTCGGTTTATTTTTTTAATGGTATAAATCTGAAATCAAATCAATGGTCTATTTGTGATGATTTTAGTGAAGGTCAACAAGTAAGTCAAGCATATTTTAATGAAGGTGGTTCTTCTATTCCTCATGTGCTTGTTGGGGTAAAAAATTCATTACAATATTTGAATTCTTTCATTTTAGAAAATAATCAAGTACATCCAATACAACAACAACAACAATCGATTCCTCAACAAATAATGACCAATCCAAACTATCCAAATCCAACACCTCCAGATTCTGCCACAAGTACAACCGCTGGATCTTTAAATACAATACCAAAATATAATCATAATTCACAAGTCCAATTTGAAGATAGTCATAATCCTGGAAATTTCCAATTTATAACGGATGATTTGAATAGTTTATGGGATGATCAAGGTGGTATAGCAACACCAAGTAGATCGCATAATGATACGCCAGTTGGATCACATTCATTTTCACATTCTGCAACGGCTTCAGTCCATGCCAATCCACCACAACATCCAAGCTTACATCGTAATCCACCATCTTCTAATTTGATTGGATTTTCTCCAATGACTAATTTCGAATCTGTTCCGTCACCAATGTCTGAATTTCATCATTCAAAATTTAATGATCATAAAAATTTACCACCACAAATTAAAACAATTTCTAGTTTAGGTAATACACCACATGAAAAAGATTCTGATTATAATGATTTATTCAATGGTAATGGAGATCCTTATAATGTTTTTCATAATGCAAATACTCCTGATTTTTTAAATAATTTAGAAGGTCATCCAAATATAAATCATATAGAAGAGAAAAGCAGCACAAGCGTTGGAAGCATGAATAGTCCTTCTACAAACAATGCTGGTCATAATAATAACGACCCACATGCCTACACACATCAATCTCAATCATCTAAACAATACGTTGTTGGAGGAGCTGCTTCGAATCCAACAAATACTTTTGATTTACTAGAAGATACTTTTGGTCCACTGAATGAATTTGAATTTCCTGGTATTTCGGAAACAAATAATAGTGTGATACATTCAACTGGTGCTAGTAACCATAATACACCATCCTTCGATACAATTGGAGGGGGCGGTGGGTCCAGCAATCCTGGAGCTACAGCTAATGGTAATACAGCAGCTGGATCTGCTGGATCCGGTGCTGGGTCTGCTCACAATGGTGCCACTAACACTAACCTTGACAACTCTATTGATTTCGGAAGCATTCCTTAAAAGTGAACATTATACAAAATATTAATAATAATGACTAAGACCAATCTTTTTAGAATCCGTCGTTTTCAACACTAATATATTAATAGCTAACCTTTCTATTCTTCTAATGTATAATCACAACTTTTAATTGAAATTAACACATTATTCATGTAAAGCATGTCCAAAACTAAAAAATTCCTTAAAATTAGATGGTTGTAAGGTACAAACTGTTGAGCGGGTGATTTTGTATAAAGAGGCTTAATGATACCCCGTTAATCAGATACCTCTCAATCTTTGTAACTGCGCCACTTTTTATTTGTTCCGCCTCATCTGTGCCTTCACTTACGTCTTAACTTTATTGCATTTATACTATTTTGTACACTTTTGTATCTAACCTTGTGATTTTTTTTTTGATCTAAACCTAGTGCTCTTTTCACATGTACCATCAACATAGTAGATACATTTATCTGAACTCGTTTAAGCTTTTATGCGTGACTCGCCTGGATTTCCAAATAGATACACATCTGTATGCTTATGCATGTTTTATTTTGTGTATTACTTTAATTTACTATCCTGCAACATGAACTTTATATTTAAGTACTAAAGTTTGTAGATTTGTAAAATGAATTTATTTTGTGTCGAAAGCGGTATCGGCATTTTCAATTAAATTGCAGTTTAAGGCTTAAAAGAGAATATATTTAACCCATCATACATTAAAAATATCTTTTGCATGAACAATAAAAAAATATGTACTGATTATCTGATCGAATACCAATTGGCAATGTTTACGTTGTGTCTTGCAAAATGGTGCATTAAAATTTCGGATTGCTTTTTGGGCTTGGGTTTTGTATAACTTTTTTCAACTTTATCAAAAATAACCCGCTGTTATCTCCTGATTCTTGAATCATATTATTCAAAGTGATTGATAAAAATGAAGCGATGTGATTATTGAAAAGGGATTGCATCTTTGCAGTTCTCAATCATCATCCAATTCTCATAGTGAAATAAATATTGTCACCCATCGGAATCGAACTTGCGTATTTTTGCCGAAACATCATCAGATTTTTTTAGATATTTTCGCGAATATCAAATCAAGATTTTTTATATCTTTAATGTACTTTACAAAGATGTTTCGTCATGTCACCATACGATCAGTGAGGTTTAATAGTACTGTGTCGACTACGGGATCCACTAGGCCTGATTTAATTACCCTTCTTCCTAAGAAAAGAACACTCAATAGAATCCTTTTTGACAATAATAGTCGTCTTGGATATAAGAAATTATTACCTGTTTTAAAATCGGTCTATACTAATTTAGATTCTCCAGAAACTATTAAATTACCCAACTATGTTAAATCTGAAGATTTGATGGTTTGTAAAAGTATCCTCACGACTATCAGAAACTCAACGAATCTGATCAATCGAAATTTGGTTGATTTAGAAAATGAATTAGTTGAACAAGCTGCAGAATTGGGAAATAATGATGCAATTACAATTTTAGCATTTGAAACTATTGGTAATAAATTACAAGGTAAAGAAATATCAAAAGAAGATTATAAATATGCGAATGAATTAATCACCAAATTGACCGATTTGAAACATCCATTGGTATTCAAATTGGCTGGTGACTTGGCCTTTAAACAAGGACATCATGCACAAGCAGCAGATTATTGGTTACAATTCATCGAATTGGAACCAGACACAATTGCAGCATCACAGATTTATGCCAATTTGGGTGTTTACTATTTTAGTTATAAACAACCACGTCCTCAATTGGCCATTGCTAGAAAATATTTTGAATTAAGTATTAGATATGGAGAATTGGATAATTTCATATTACAATCGCATTATTATTTGGGTCAACTTTATGTTGATACAAGTCCATTAAATTCAAAATATCATCTTGAAATCAGTGCTTCTCGTGGATTAAAAGAAAGTTTTCCATCACTTGGATTTCTCGAATTAAATATTTTCCAGAATTATTCCAAAAGTCTTGAATGGTTCCAATTAGGAGTAGAAGCAAATAATGATCTTAGTTGTATGATTGGCCAGTTTGATTGTCACATGAAATTAATTGATTATAAGTCAGCTTATGATATTCTTACCAAAATCACATCGATTAATGATAAAATAAAAACAATAAAGACTAAAAAACTAAAAATTCCAAGAGAAATTGAACAATCAATGGCAGTAAATCAAAACTTATTAGATGTTTTTTTTGATACTAGAAAAATCGAAATCGAAATGGTTCCTAGAATGATATCATGAACTTGTATATATATAATCTATAGATGACTTAAAGAATAGAAGATCGGTCAAAGTTAAGTTCTGAAGTAAATCTTTCTCTTAAAGTGATTGGTTGTGTATTACAACGTGTTAATTTTCTATTTCCTTCTTGAATGATTGAATCTTGATTGATTGAATTAACTTGTTCTGAAAACCAAGAATGATTACAAGTTTGAGAAACATCAAATCTTTCGATAGGATCAACAACCAATAGATTGGATATCAAATCCAATACTGTATCATTAATATCATCCCAATAGGGTGAATAAAAAGCATATTTTGCTTGTAAAATTTGTTCCTTCATATTTGGAGGAGATAATTCATCACTAAAAGGTGGGAATCCACAAAGACAAACATAAAGTAATACACCTGTCAGCCACATATCAACTTTTGTAGTATAATTTCTATTATTTGTTAATATTTCTGGTGCAACATAAGCAGGTGTTCCACATAAAGTATTTGTAAATTGTAATTCACCAATGAATTTTGCCAAACCAAAATCTGCAATTTTAACTTTGATATCATATTCATCTTGATCCCAAGGTCCTGTTTGTTGTTGATCTTGAGAAGTTCTTGGAATCACATCTAGTAAAATGTTTTCAGGTTTGATGTCACGATGAATAATATTATTTTTATGAAGATACATTAATCCAGATAATAATTGTTTAAAAAATGCCATTGTTTCATCTTGTCTTAATTTAGATTTATTAATAATTCTTTGAAAAAGTTCACCACTATTCATTTTTTCTAAAACCAAAAATGTAGTTGATGAATATTGATTTATTGGTTCGATATAATGTGATATAAATTTAACGATATTTGGATGATTTATTGAAAGTAAAAGATTCATTTCTTGTTGTAATTTAATATCATCTGTATTTTTTGAAGATTTATTAGGATGAAAAATCTTTACAGCAACTATATCACCAGTTGATCTATCTCTTGCCTCTTTAACAATAGCATAATGACCCGATCCAAGTTGATTACCCAATATATAATCATCATAAAAAGTCTTTTTATGATACTTTATACTAGTTGTATCAGATTCATCAAAAGAATATCTAAAAATATAATCTCCACCAGTTTTGGCGAATCCTATTTTATCACCACTTTTTAATATTGAACTTGAACCCTTTCCAAGTTTTTCATCATTTATAAATAATCCATTTGAACTGAAATCAGTGATATATAAATACTCTTGATTATTATTGAGTGTTAGTGTCAATTGACAATGTTTTGAAGAAACATCACTTCCTGTGATTTTTAAATCACAACTACTACTTCTACCTATTATAATACCACTTTGCTTTCTGGGTATTATGATATGCAGTTGATTCGGAGTTGTACTATAGAGTCTAGCTATCTTTTCATATCTCACCACATGACGTTTAAACACGGTTTCTTCCGAAATATCTGTTCCATGCTTTCATATGTTAGTACAAGCTTAATTAAAGAACTTCATCACTACATACTCTCTTTCTTGTTAATGACATTGTTTATTATTGATTTAATTAAAGACGCGAAAAATAATTAATTTTATATACAAAAAAAAATTTCATTTATAAGATTCTCATTAACAAGTCATTCATACTACTTTGACCTATAGCAAAAGTATCAAATTCAAGTGTCGACCTAAATTTAGAAATATCATTTCTACCTATTTTTGCTTCTTTAACACTTGTATTTTCAAAAACTTTTATAGATTGCATTAACCTGCAAAAATCTTTATTTGTAGCATTATTGAAATTTTCACCTTCAAAATATAAAAATGAATTTAACAGTGAAATAATATACAGAATATCAATTCTTAATTGTTTAATTCCAAGTTTTGAAAATTGATTATTTGTAATAACATATTCTATTAAAACAAGTGAAAACATTGAAACAACTTTATTGGTCAAATAATAATAATCTAAATTTGACATTACTCTTTTTAAAATTTCAAAATATAAAGGAAGTTGAGTAACAAGTGAATTAAGATGATTTGATGGTTCTAAATTTTCAAAATAACCATCAATATTCCATTGAGTTAAATTGACATATTGTTTAAGTAATGCTTTAATTTCTTTTCGAAAAAATGCTTCACAAGTACTAATACTTTTTTGAATCAACCCATCATATTGAATTATCAAACTATCAAAAATACTCAGAGTTGAAGAATCATTTTTTTGATAAGCTTCATATAAGGTCACAAATGCAGAATCTATCCCCCATTCCTCTAATGAACTTGTGATGAATTTGGCCAGACAATAAACAGAAGTAAAAGATTCAATAAGTGATAACCCATTCTTTAATTGTCCAGGTTTAACTTCATTTGAAATTCCACCAGGTATTGCTTTCAAAACTCTTGACAGATTAAATTGTTCAAAATTTTTATTATAATATCTTTCAATATTTTCTAAATATTCTTCAATCAAATGTAAATGAATGGTTGATACATATTTTAATTGATATTTAACAACATTTAAAGTTTGTAAATGATTAGTTAAATTATCAATTAATTTAACCAAATTATATGAAGAATAAGTTGGTTTTAAAGTATTTTTAATTTGACTATTAAAATCATAATCAACTTTAAATGCAGTAATTCCACCTAAAACTTCACTTTTAAATCTTTTTAATGCTAAATCTCTTTCAAATGAAAGCCAATTATTAACTGTTAAATTCTCATTATCATGAACTAATAATTCAGCACTTAAACCAGACCATTTTTTGGATGGGAAATCTTTAAATTTCTCAATATATGGATTATATTGATATGTTTGTTTAATTCGTTGTTCAAATGATGATAATTCAAATATTAAATGTGATAATAATCTACCTGGTTTTTCATTTGTTAATGAATCTGTTGAATTCTCGATATTTTTATTAATTAATTTCATCATAATTTTAACTTTTTCTCTTAATGGGTTTAATAAAGTGGTGATGATTTCATAATCATTTATACGTTGTAATTTTTTAAAAGTTGAACCAATCACAAGATTAAGCATTTGCAAATTTTCCTTAAGAAATGTTTCTATAAATGCAAAAGCCCATTCTGGCTTTGAAAGCTTATTTGTTTCTTTATTTGGAGTATTGAAATGATAATTAAATCTAGCTACAACTGGTGTCAATAAGATATCAAGTGCAACCCAAGTTTCAGGATAATTTGGTTTCTTCGACATGTTTTCTAATCCAACCAATTGTTCAAAATGTTCGGAGATAAATTTGAGTTGTTCTTTTGAAGTCTTTAAAATATCATACTTTGGTGTAAGCCATCCAATTTCTTCTAATTTTTTTTTGAATAATATTTCGATTTCAGATCTCATAGGATTGTAATGATTTGAAAGTTTCTTATTAAGGGTCTCTAAAACTTGAGGGTATATATCACAATTAGGTTTCAAATTTGAGATTTGGTTAGCAACTTCAACTAGCTCTTTATATGACAACTTCTTATTAAGTTGATCATCCAATTCAATTGCTTCTTCCAATACCTTTATTGAGTTCATTGCATTATGTCTTGTATCTATTTTATCTTTGACTTGTTGATACATGGGCATTTCATGATAATCAAATTCATCAAGATCATATGATTCATCGGGATTGAGTTTGGAAATGGCTCGAAGATGGTCTTCCATCCCATGTATAATTTTATTGATTCTATCTTCATTCTCTATAAGCTTTAGGGATGAATCTTGTTGAATAAGTGACATTTCAAACGGTTCAAGTTGACGTTTTTTTAAATCATCTCCAAAACACTGTTCCCTCTCTTGCAATTTTTCAATGGCCGTCATTCTTAAATGCAGCTTCTCATCTTTAAGATCTTCTATAATTGCATCAATCTCTGAAAGATCTTGGATTTTAGTAATATAATTGTCTAAATCTGTAGTCATATTTGATGATGTGTACATATATTGCATGTTAAGTTAAATTGTTGATTTAAATATTTTTAAATTATTTACAGTTTAATTTTTACATTTTACAACTTTACGGGCAAAAAAAAAAATTTCCATTCAAATCATAAATTTAACGTGTTTTTGAATACTTTCTTTAACAGAATTAATATTGCAAATGCAGGCCCCTGTTGTTTATATGAATACGTCCACTCAAAGACAGAGTGGACGTCAAGCTCAGATTTCCAATATCACCGCGGCCAAGGCTGTTGCTGACATCATCAGAACATGTTTGGGTCCAAAAGCGATGTTGAAAATGTTGTTGGATCCAATGGGTGGGATTGTTTTGACCAATGATGGTCATGCCATTTTAAGAGAAATCGATGTTTCTCACCCTGCTGCCAAATCAATGATTGAATTGAGTAGAACACAAGATGAAGAAGTTGGTGATGGTACTACAACCGTTATTATTTTGGCTGGTGAAATTTTAGCTCAAACTTTCCCATATATCGAAAAAAATATACATCCTGTTATTATTATTCAAGCATTAAAACGTGCTTTAAGTGATGCTCTTGAAATCATTCATCAAGTATCTGTTCCTGTTGATATTGAAAATGAAGAAGCAATGCTTAAATTGATTAAAGCATCTATTGGTACCAAATATGTTCATAAATGGTCTGAAAAAATGTGTGAATTATCTTTAAAAGCAGTTAAAACCGTTGTTATTAAACAAGGTGAATATAAAGAAATTGATGTTAAAAGATATGTTAGAATTGAAAAAATTCCAGGTGGTGAAGTTACTGATAGTGAAGTTCTTGATGGTATTTTATTAAATAAAGATGTTACACATCCAAAAATGAAAAGATATATTGAAAATCCTCGTATTATATTATTAGATTGTCCTTTAGAATATAAAAAAGGTGAATCTCAAACTAATATAGAAATTACAAAAGAAGATGATTGGAATAGAATATTACAAATTGAAGAAGAACAAGTTAAAATGATGTGTGAACAACTTTTGGAATTTAAACCAGATTTGGTTTTAACTGAAAAAGGTGTTAGTGATTTAGCACAACATTATTTATTAAAAGGTGGTGTTTCTGTATTAAGAAGAGTTAAAAAATCTGATAATAATAGAATTGCAAGAGCTACTGGTGCAACCATTGTTAATAGAATTGAAGATTTAAAAGAATCTGATATTGGTAACAAATGTGGTATTTTTAAAGTTGAATTGATTGGTGATGAATATTTTTCATATTTGGTCGAATGTAAAGAACCTCAAGCATGTACTGTTTTATTAAGAGGTCCATCAAAGGATATTTTGAATGAAATAGAAAGAAATTTACATGATGCTATGGCTGTTACTAGAAATGTGATGTTTGAACCATCTTTGGCTCCAGGTGGTGGAGCCA
The DNA here is from genome assembly GCA_030563745.1 of Kodamaea alishanica (nom. inval.). NCBI lineage: Eukaryota > Fungi > Ascomycota > Pichiomycetes > Serinales > Debaryomycetaceae > Kodamaea > Kodamaea alishanica (nom. inval.). The sequence goes on from JAJMJX010000023.1 coordinate 58,915, forward strand.
CTGAAATGGCTGTCAGTGTTAAATTGGCTGAAAAGGCAAAAAGTATTGAAGGTATTGCTCAATGGCCATATCAAGCCGTTGCTGATGCTTTTGAAGTGATTCCAAGAACATTGATTCAAAATTGTGGTGGTAATCCAATTAAGATTTTATCACAATTAAGAGCTAAACATGCCAAAGGTGAACATACCTTTGGTATTGATGGTGACTTGGGTAAAGTTGTTGATATGAATGACTATGGTATCTGGGAACCCGAAGTTATCAAGCAACAATCAATCAAGACAGGTATTGAAAGTGCTTGTTTATTATTAAGAGTTGATGATATTGTTAGTGGTGTTCGTCAACAATAATAATATATACCAAATAATATATGATATCATACTTAATAAGAGTATATATTTATAAGATAATGTAAAGATATGTCTGTAATTGTCTATTTATTATGACGTAGTTTATCCTGCATCTATCGATGGTGTTGATATTTTACTCTTCATATTTATTTACATATTTCCCGATTTGGTAAATTGCTTGATCTCAGCAAAACGATCAAAATTCACATTTTTGAGCATTTGTTTAAAACTTTACCCAAAACGGTTACATTTTCCAAGTAACAAGCCGTGCTAATTTATTCAATTTTTAAAAAGAAAATAAAAAAGCTTGCAAAATTGGATGTGTTATGAATGTACCTTTTTTTGAATAAAATGCTGGAAGTTTTTGTTTTTAAATTTACCCTTTGAAAATTTCTTTAATAGTAAATTGTTTAGTAACCGTTTATAGTTAATTTCAATTGAATTTAATATAATTTTTTTTATAATTTTATTCTTAAAGTTGAGACATTATAGAATAATAGAAGCAGTGTCTTTAACATATCACTTATTATAGATTTGATATTTAAAAATTTTAAGATAATTGATTTTATCTTTTAAGTCCTATATCATTGCATTTCATTCATTTCAATTAACATGTCGATACCTCAATTACCTTTTAAAGTTAAAACCAAAGTATCATGGCCAGGTGAAGAAGAAGGTGATTTAGGATTTTTAGAAAATGAAATTATAGAAGTTTTTTCAATTATTGATGAAAGTTGGTGGAGTGGTAAATTAAGAAGAAATAAAGCAGAAGGGATTTTCCCCATTGATTATGTTGAAATTATTGAATCTAATTTATCACATTCTGGATCAAATAACACATTAAGTAATCAACTTAATTTAAGTCAACTGAAATTACAACAAATCACAACTCCTGTCAAAGACAATACGGAGTATATTTATAAGAACAGTAGGTCGAATACTCCAAATGGTTATAAGCTGCTGCTGTTGCTGCCCAAAAGATTCAACCCAGACACTTCGTATGACTATGACTATGATGTTGAAAACTATAGTTTTGATAATGATTCAATGGATTATCATAAATCAACAAATAAAGCAACTTCTTCCAAAAAAAATAGGTCTGCAAATAAATTGGTTTCTACAAAAAATCATCCCAAATATAAGCATTATCAACAACAACAAGAAGAAATGTTAAGAGAAAGAGATCGTGAAATCGAAAATTTCAAGTTATTACAACAACAGCAAAATTATCATATTAAAAAATCCCAACAAAGATCACAAGAGAATTATAGAAATTCAATTGGTCCAGATTCTACTTATTTAACTAATAAAAATCTGCAACAAAATTTACAACAACAATATTCAAAATCTAAATCAAGACCTCAATCACAAGTTTATGACATGCCAACTAACAAATCTCAACTGTACAGTGAAATCCCACGTTATGATATGAAAACTCCAATGTTTAGTAATCATACAATAGAAAGCTTCTCTCCAGATCATTCACCAAACATTAAATATAAACTGAAACAACGTCATGGAAAGGATGATTTGGATTATGATGAATATAATGAAATATCTCAAAAAAGAGCACAATTAGAAATTGAATTACAACAATTAAAACAACTAGAAAAATCTACTCAAAAGAAAAGATATCAAAAATCTCCCACAAATCATACCAAATATGATACATATGATCATTCTATTGATTCCAGTTATGTAAGTGAAGATCTTTTATCTTCTAAAAAAAATTATCAATCTAAGGATGACCTTGGTAAAAAATTATCTAAATATGATGATGATTTAGATGATTATGAAATTAGACGTCAACAACATAGTCCAGCACAACAGCAGGTTCATGATAATTATGATGATGGGTATGATTCGCCTCCTCCTCCACCTCCTCCAAAACATATCACACCTTTAAAATCATATAATTATGCTCAAGATGATTTATTTGATGGTAATAAAAGTGGAGGACCATTAAAGAAAATTCCTTTTGATGCAGATGATTTCAGATTTTCTGCTGGAAGTCGTAATCCAATACAAAATGGAAAGCTTACCTTAAGTGATGAAGATATCTTTAAATATTCACAGCAACAACAAGAAGAATTGAAAAATTCTTTAAGATCTTTACAAAGTGATGTTCTTAATTTATCAGAATTAAGTGCAACTAGTGCTGGCTCCTTTGTTAGACATAAATATGAAAAAGAATTGAGACAACAACAAGAACTTAGGATGGCTAATCTATCAATACAAGATAATGATGAGAAATCTTCAATTGAAAAGTCAGGTCTGAATAAAGAATTAATTGATTCAGTATTTCAAGATAAAAAATCAAGACATCCAAATATTTTCAAGAAAATGTTGAATAAAAAGGGAATTGAAAATACAAATGGTTTGGAAAAGAAAATGCAAGAACAAGATGAAGTTGATTGGGCCACTTTGAAAATGGAAGTTAATAGAATGAATTCATTGACTTCTCAAGACAAACAAGGAAGAACAAGAAGAATTGTAAGAGAAGAAGGTAATCTTGTCGTTAAGCCATTGGATTATATTTCCGAAATCAATACTAATGAAGTATTGGGTGAAATCAGATCAGGAGATCAAGATGGCGAATTTGAAGATGATGATCTAATCATAGATGATGGTCAATTAAAGAAAATGCATTCCTTTATGTCACATTATGATGTTTCAAGTGATCTTAATGAATTGATTTCAGATGTTAGTGTCAAATTTAATTCATCAAAGATTAGTCAAATTAGATGTGTTTTGATTCATTTATGTAAATTTCAAATCATGGAAGAACCAAATAGAATTCTGCAAACAAAACCCAAATTGGCTGAAGTATTGAGTAGAGGAGAAGCTACAATTTATCAAATCAATTATTTATTTAAGAAAATATTAGATGCATTAAGAATTCCATCAGAAGTGGTATTAGGGTTTTGGAAAAAACCAAATGAATTTTATCATAATGAACAATATGTTGTTAATCATTGTTGGCTTTCAATCTTGATTGATAAAAAATTCGTAATCATGGATACATATTGTTTTAAAAACGGGACTGTATGTAATGTTCGTACCAATCCTTTTGGATTCAACGAATATTATTTCTTGACAAAACCATTGAAGGTTGTTTCGACACATATCCCATCAGTCATTGATTTACAACATGTTTTACCACCAATCGATCAAAATGTTGCATTCTATTTACCCCGAGCTTATTCTGGATTCTATAAAAGCCGTTTAAAATTTAGAAACTTTAATAATGCCTTGACCAGATTAAAAGATTTGGAATTCTTTGAATTAGAATTGGAAGTTCCAACCGATATTGAATTATTCTCTTTGATCAAAACATCAAAAGTAACGACTAATGAGTTGAGTTTATGTCAAATCCAATGGTCAAATAACAAACGCATTGCCAAAATTAAAGCACTCTTGCCCGAAAAAGAATCGATTGGTGTTTTACAAATATTTGCAGGGCCCAAGGGTTTGCAGAAACATTTCGATAATATCCATGAGTTGGCTGTTGTTATCCCATTATATCATTCGGGGAGTTATAAACCAACTAAATACATTCCAAGATTTCCTACTGTTCAAAGTCAAAACAATGATTTATATGTTAAACAACCACAAACAAGTAAAATCATGGTCAAAAATGCTTATAATTTCGAGATTTTACAATATCCTTCCAAGGGATTAAATAGTGGTTCAGGAATTATGAATCAAGATTTTAAAATTGTCATTGAATCTCCATCTGGTAAATATTTCAAATTATCTAAAACAGATCCAATCAAGCCATATGGCTCGTATGAATCCAACATCAAGTGTCAAGAGGTTGGCTTGTACAGAGGCTTGGTCATGGGTGATAGCGGCAACAGTTGGTATGTCTTTACACAATGGGAATGTGTCTCTGGTGCGATCACCTATTAATATAAACGCTTATTGTAACATATACTTTTCTTCTATAATTTTTATTATTTAGCATTTCCGTCATTATTCTTAAAAGATTATTAATAAATATAGCATATACTTTTACTCAGTTTACTTGTAATAGAGTCACAATATACGCATATATTTTACACTAGTGACTGAAAATAATTTTGCAGCCTATCTTTTAATGAAGAGAATTTTTCTTACATAATCAATATCCAAAAAAAAAAAAAGTATTTGCTTTACACATACCATCCTTAACAATGAACTCCGAGAGCATATCGAAAGTAGAGGTCAAGATAGAGATGAGCGAGACTCCTCCTAGTCTGGACCTGCAGTTTCAGACGCCAAACCAACTCAAATACTCGAAAGATCGTAAAGTTGGTGAAGGTACTTATGCTGTTGTATATTTAGGCAATCAAATTAGTACCAAACGGAAAATCGCCATCAAAGAAATTAAAACGGGAATGTTTAAAGATGGTTTAGATATGTCTGCTATTCGAGAAGTCAAATATTTACAAGAACTTCATCATCAGAATGTGATTGAATTGATTGATGTTTTTTCAACTACAAATAATTTAAATTTGGTTCTTGAATTTTTACCTTGTGATTTAGAAGTTTTGATCAAAGATACTTCGATTGTTTTTAAATCTGCTGACATAAAGGCATGGATATTAATGACTTTACGTGGTCTTCATCATTGTCATCGGAACTCTATATTACACCGGGATTTGAAACCAAATAATTTGTTGTTGGCTCCAGATGGTCAATTAAAAATTGCCGATTTTGGTTTGGCCAGATCATTAGGGAATGCTGTTGAAGAATTATCTTGTAATGTTGTTACACGATGGTATAGAGCTCCTGAACTCCTCTTTGGGGCAAAACACTATACAGGAGCGATTGATATGTGGTCGGTTGGAATTATTTTTGCAGAGCTTATGTTAAGAACACCTTATTTACCAGGAAAAGATGATGTTGATCAACTTGACGTCACTTTTAGAGCATTGGGAACCCCAACAGAACAAATCTGGCCCAATGTCTCGATGTTACCAATGTATAATTCGCTTCGTTTATATGCTCCACCATCAAGACAAGAATTAAGAAATAGGTTCAGTGCAGCCACAGAAAAGGCACTTGATTTGCTTATATCGATGACCCAGTTGGATCCATCCAGGCGGTGTGATCTGACTCAAGCATTATTACATGATTTCTTTATAGAAGCACCAAGACCAAGTGAACCTTCGGAATTGCCTAAAAAGAAAGAGGCTGGTGATAAACGGAGAAAATTGAATTAATAGATGGTGAATTAAAAATATGTTTACTTGTAGAGATTACCCACATATTCTGCAATAGCCCATGAACTTGTTAAACCAGGCAGTTCTATACCAATGAGGTTGATAAATCCTTCGAATCCTTCTTCCTTTTTAATTATATAATCGGCAAACTGTATTTTACTTTGTTGAGGCGATAAATATTTGGGTCTAACACCTGAATATGAAGCCACAAGATCTTTTGGATCCAAACCTGGGAAGTACTTGCGAATCTCCTTAATAGCCAATTCTCGATTATTTGCATTTACTGTATAGTCTAAATTTTCAATACAAGAGGGCTCAACCCACTCTAAATCAGGGCCAAACTTGATTTGTCCTCCCAAATCAAAAGTAAGATGAGTACCCAAAGAAGTTAGCTTTTTATTGGGCATCGGATAAATTAATTTCTTAATCAAATCTGAATTCGATTTATGATATGTAAAGTAATTTCCTTTGGCAAAATAAGCCTTCATATGTCTTTCTTTTGGTAATAATGAATTGGATATATTAATTGCATGAAGTCCTGAAGCATTGACCAAATTATCAGCCCTAATCTCGAATTGAGACTTTGAGAGAGTATCGATTAAATTGAGTGAATATTCAGGTTTTTGCAGATTATATTCAATCGATTGTACTTTTGTATTAAGTGCCAAAGTTCCTTCTGCATTTTCAAACTGTGTTTGAAAGAATAACATCAAATCGTGAGAAGATATGATTCCCGTTGAAGTACTATGCAAAACGTCATAATTGGTATGGATCAGCGGAAGTTCTTGACGTGCACGCAGGAGAGGAATCATCTCGACAGGTATATTAAGAACATCTTTACATTTATTGTGTAATTGTAACAAAGCTTCGAATTCATCATCCGAATTAGCAATAATCCATTTGCCACATTTGCGTACTTCTACCAGCGATGGAAGTTCTGAGTATATTTTTTCCTTACCACGAAGACATAACTTAGATTTGAGTGAGTCGGGTGGGTAATATATCCCAGCATGTATCACCTCTGAATTACGAGAACTTGTTTCCATTCCCAAATTTGGGTGCTGTTCAAGAAGTAAGACGCTGTTTGATTGTGATTGCAGTTGCAATTGTGAGGCGATCGCGGTGCCCACAACTCCTCCACCAATGACAACGTGTGAGAAATCAGCATAGAGCCGTGATGTCGAATGTAATTGTCTTAATTGGCGGAGCATAATTAAAGTATTGATATTGGTGTTACGTAATATCCGAATTCGGCTAAATTTTAGTACAAACTGTTTGAGTTCGCCTTGTGTTAAAATGGCCTATACACACGGATCTTGAATTACTTCAGTTTTCTTCTTATCTACTGCGGCACGGATCTTTTCGTCTTGCATTTTTCACTCGTAGATCTACGGCTCGTAACTTGTTGGTATACTATTGTTTTACATGCAAACAGATTCTAGAACTTCTCAAAGCTCGCTTCTTTAATATATCTTAATCTATATGGTTGTCTGGTTTACCTTTTAGCGGATTTCACAGTGTCGTGCTCAGCTCCATTTTTGTATTCTTTATTTACGCAATTTTTCAATTAAACGATTTAAAATTTTTGCACAATTTCGCTTTTTAATTACATACATAAAAACGAAAATCTTATCTTTGACGAAGATCTTTAGTTTGGTGAACAACAACCAAAAAAAAATCTATATCAAGGTTAAATCGCATACAAATAAGATTATAATGAGAAGTATTAAATCTGTTGTTGTTGGTGATGGTGGTGTTGGTAAAACTTGTTTATTGATCTCGTATACAACCAATACTTTCCCTAATGACTATATTCCAACTGTCTTTGATAATTATTCAGCTTCGGTCATGATTGATGGCGAACCAATCAAGCTTGGTTTATGGGATACTGCTGGTCAAGCCGAATATGATAGATTAAGACCATTGTCATATCCACAAACCGAGATTTTTCTTTGTTGTTTTTCTGTGATAAGTCCTGATTCATTCCAAAATATTAAAGCAAAGTGGATACCTGAAATCTTACATCATTCTCCAAAAGACATTCTTATTGTTTTGATTGGTACCAAAACCGATTTAAGGGATGATCCTCATGTTTTGGATGAATTGGCAGAAAGAAATTCAAAGCCAATCTCGATAGAACAAGGTAATAAATTGGCTAAAGAATTGGGTGCTATCAAATATTTGGAATGTTCCGCTGCTACTCAAGCTGGTGTCAAAGAAATTTTCGACTATGCCATTAGAGCCGTTTTGGATCCTCCTAATTTGAAGAATAATAGTGAATATACTGTTGTTGATACAAATGCAAATTCTCAAAAACAAGTCAACAATCAACAAAATAAGGTGATCAAGAAGAAAAAGGTCAAGAAGACAAGATGTACCATATTATGAGTTGACTCATCATAGTACTGCCTGATTTGGAACTCATAGCACCCTTTTGGCATCGTCTTTTATTAAAAAGATACCCCGATCGCTCAGAGACCTTTCCTCATAGACTTTAATTCCTCATAATTTCTCTTCTGTCTTATTTGTTTAACTTTCTATTTTCATGTATGCTTTTATTATGTTTTATATATACTTGCTTTTTTTTTTCTAATATACATTGTCGAATTAATAGTATTATTGCATCAAGGCAGCTCTTGAAGGATGAACACCTTCAGGTTTTTTAGTTTCTATTTTCTTGTTTTCTTTAACTCTTTTTCTTCTTTCTTCCAATAAAACTTCATTTTTATCTTTTAATTTTTGTAATCTATTTTCTGAATTTCCACCACCACCAACAGTCAATTCAACATTAATTTTTCTATTTCTAAGTACGGAATGATGCATCTTTAATGCCAATTCCATCTTACTCTGTATTTCTTGTGTATCATTATCGAATTCAAGGAAGGCAATCCCTTTTTCGCTACGAAGACGGATTCTATCCGGATTACTGTTTTTGAAATGAGATGTTAATTCAACTTCCTTTATATCGTAAGGCAAATTACCAACAAACAATATGAATCTTGGACCCTTACCACCATTGACACCTTTACCTTTCTTACCTCTTCTAGTTTTTCTCTTTTTCACAGGAGTTTCACCATCTTGTTTCTTTTCGGATTCTACGGCTTCAAGCTTTTCTTCTTCTCTCTTTCTCTTCTTTTCTTGCTCCTCCTCTTCTATCTTTCTTTTCTTTTCTTGCTGTTCCTGTTCTCTCTCTTCCTTTGGCTTCTTGAACTGTAATGCCTTTCTTTGCTTCTTAGTTAACTTGGTTTCATCCATTTCGATTTGCTGCTAAAAATATGAATTGAAAAATTTGTGATGAGTAAAAAAAAAATTTAGAATAGGAAAAAAGGATCAAATATCAAAAGTCATCGATAAATTAGCCATACTTTAAAAATCATTTATAATTGAACTATTTACACGATAGCATATGGATAGAGTGAGGATAAACTTGCGCGATAGAAGAGAATCTTCGCCCTCAAGATCAAGATCGAGACTGCCCTATAAAAACAAGTCACCTCAAAAAAGTACAAATAATTCAACTACTGTTGCCTTTAATACTTCACCTTTTAGACAAAGATCAGTTGAAAGAAGTGATGAAAAATTACAAAAATCGCTGTTATATAAGAAAAATAATACTTCATTACATGAATTACCATTAAGTAATTCATCCTTTAAAAATAAGGTTAAACTGCCCGAATTTGAAGAAGAACAAGATTCTCGTGGTCGTTCAAGGGATAAGCCCGATGAATTAGCACCACTCCCTAGTGATGATCCTGGTGATGATATGATCAGTTTGATGGGTTTTAGTGGGTTTGGTCTGACTAAAGGGAAACATGTGATTGCCACACAAGGTGGAACTGTAAAAAGAGATAAAAAAACCGAATATAGGCAATATATGAACAGATCAAAAGGTTTTAATAGACCATTATCACCAGGAAGGTAAAATTTTAGAGAAAAAAAAAAAAGAGACGATTTTTACGAACTGTATTTTATAATGTATTATGAATGTATATTCTTTATTAAATTTTATGATGAATTAAGTAATTTTGTATGTTCATTGAACAATTCTTCATGTTTTAATCTCAAATCATTGTATGCCAGAGATACTTTAGATAATTTATCTTGTAATTCATCAATTTTTTTATCTGATGATTCTAATTTACCAACTTTTTTAACCGATGAATTAATTGTTGATAATGAACGGAATTTAAATTCTTCAAAAGTTTTTTGTTGTAACCAATCATTGAAATTTTCTTCTTCTTGTTGTTCTGCAGGGATTTCCAAATAAAGTTGATGTTCAACAGGTTCTGTCGAAGCCAAAACTCTTTTTAATTGTGGAATCAACCTATGTTTTTTATCATTCTTAACATTGAGCAGTGAATCTTTATTATTCAAATCACTTGTGGTGGCTCCAACATAAATATAGGAAATAGGTCCACTACAAGGATTGAATGTTTTTAAAACTTGTTTTGTCACGATATCTGCAATGAAAACTCTTCCAAGAGAATCTCCCGATATTATATTCATTCCATCAAAAGAAACTGCCATTTGTGTAACTTTTACCGAATCTTGATTATGATGAACAAAAGTTTGTTTCAATTCAGGGTCTGTATCAAGAGTAATGATCTTACTATTACCACCCAAACTTTCCAACACTCCTGTATGTTTGTTGAAATTATATAACGGTATACATCTAATATTACCATTGTTGAGACCTGCATACAAGGCACGATTGGCTGGATCATTTGATAAACATTCTATCGAATCTCCAGTTGATAAAATGAATGTTGTCAAAAGGGTTTTAGTCATCAAATCATAAACTCTAAGAGTACCATCACGAGAAGATGTATAAAGTTTCAAATCATTAACATTATTCGAACTTGTTGAAAAGGCCAAATCAGTAATTGGTAAAGTATTATCTGTAATGATATGATAAGGTTTGATTGTTGTTTCTTCTGAATTATAAAGTGAAATCAAATCTAAACTTCTCCAAATAACAACACGAGCATCTAACCCACCAGTAACAATAAATGTACCACATGGAGAAAATTTGACTTGAGAAATTTCTTGATAATGAGTTTCTTTAACACAAAGTAAATTTCCAGAAGATAATTCCCAAATATATAACTTACCTGTTTTGGAACCAGCAGCAAGTAACCAAGGAATTCTAAAGTTTGGTAATTTATGAAGTGGGTTTGAATTTTGTGAAACCAATTGTGAATATGGGTGATGAATCAAACTTAAACATGACAATTGTTCTGGGACTGGAATCTTTTGATCGGGACTTTCTTTTCCCCAAGTGTATACATTAAGTAAAGCTTTATTTGTAGATGCAACAAATATACGTTCATTAGGTCCAAGTCCGGTCATAACGGCACCATTTTGTGGACAATCTGCATTTCTAAATGAAGCATGCTGATGAGAAGTACGAGTCGATGTGGCTAATGCAAAGGATTCCTGTGAGTTCTTATCGGAAGGTTTTCCCGATGAGATGTAAAATACGGTTTCTTCCATTATTAAAGATGGTCTATAATATTAATATAATTCGAGATGAATTATTGAAATCTTTAATATGAGATGAGATGCTGAAAAAAGAGGTACCTTTTTTCGTCCCATTTTTTTTTGTACATGGGACACTGCAAAGATATCAAAAAAATTATAAATTATATTTGCAGCATTCTTTGTAATCAATTTTTTAAAATGCCCATTGACATCATTTCAAGCTTAATTTTCGAAGGCACAGACTCAGTACCTGGATGGAACTATATACGTTCATGGGGACCTGCGTTGCTTCTTGCCGGTGGAATCAAATATTATTTCAGTGGCACTTATAATACTTGGGAGCGTGATATGCATGGACGTGTTTTTATAGTAACCGGTGGTACTTCTGGAGCAGGTGCAAGAGTTGTTTTTGAGCTTGCATCAAAAGGCGCACAAATAATTTTACTTGTTAGATCGTCTCTGGATTTATGGACGGTTGAATATATTGAAGATTTACGTGAAAAAACTAATAATGCACTTATTTATGCTGAAGAATGTGATTTAGCATCATTACATTCCGTACGGAAATTCGCCACAAAATGGTTGGATAATCAACCTCCAAGAAGATTGGATGGTGTTATTTGTTGTGCAAGTGAATCTCTTCCTCGTGGGCTGATAAGACAATTCACAATTGATGGTGTTGAAAGACAGATGGGAATCAATTATTTGGCACATTTTCAATTGATTACACTTTTGGCACCTTCATTACGAGTTCAACCACCTGATCGTGATGTTCGTGTTATTTTTTGCTCTTGTTCATCTCAACAATTGGCAGATATGACCGACGTAAATGATGTGACTTGGCAAAAGCGTCCATATCCACTGTCACAACCTTGGAAAGTTTATGGAACTTCTAAATTACTCCTTGGTCTTTTTGCTAAAGAATTCCAAAGACAATCAAATGCATATGAAAGAAAAGATAAAGCTCCATGTAATGTTCGAATCTTATCCGTTAACCCTGGAGTAATGCGGAGTCCATCAACACGCAGATTCTTATCTATGGGTAGTATATTTGGGTTGATTTTATATGTATTGCTCTGGCCTTTGTGGTTTATTTTGTTGAAAAGTACTACCCAAGGAATGCAATCGATCTTATTTGCATTGTATTCTCCTGTTTTTAAAAAATTGGATGGAGGTCTTCTTATACAAGAATGTAAGATAGTGGCTACAAAACAAAGACCAGAATATGAAGATAAACAATTACAAGCAGATTTATTCAAACATACTGAAGAAGTTATTCTTGAATTAGAGAAAAACTCTGCTATTGAACGTAAAAAGCAAGAGAAATTAGCTGAAAAGAAGAAAACAAAACAAGAACGTGAAAATGAAAAAAAATTAAAACAAGATAAATACAACAATATTTATGAAAAGCCCGAATCAGTTGAAGAATTGGAATATAAGTTAAATACGTTAAGACTGCAAATTGGGATCGGTAAGGCTAGTGGAGTAAATGAAATGCCACTTTTCCCAAGTGAAGAACGCTTACAAAAAAAGTGAAAAATATTGAATTTTTTTTTTATCTCCGGGTAACTAAAACAATCTGGATCATGTCCGAGACAATTCTCTCGTACCAATGCGTGGCACATAAATTGCGGCATGGATCTTATTGCCAACTCCACGATTACGATAGTGATTGATTGAGAGGGAAACAGCACCCGTCTTTGTCCGACATTTTTTTCAATCAAATCCCATATCTCCAATCTTACTGGGCACATAATTTTGGTATCTTTTTATCGAACTTTTTAAAGTAGATTCAAGAGATGATAAATATGAAAAGAATAACAACTAAATATAAATTTCAACTATACATTTCAACCTTAATAACCTTCTTTACCTCTAATTTTGACCCCCTTTTAATATTTTCTTTTGATTTTATCGGCTTAAATTTTCGGTCGAATTTTACATTTTCCGCATCGTTGAAAATCAATCTCATTTTTAGAAACAATCAGTTTTGAGAAAATCTATTTGCTGACTCACAATTTTAACCTTGATTATTACTTTTTCGAGTAAATCAAATATTCAAATGAGTAGAAACACGAGTGGTGAACTCACTGATAATCCTTCCATCTATGGTGGCAAGAACCCAAACATGGGGGTTAATTCCACAAATTCTGGAGCCATTGCTTCAAATTCTGTCCACCCAGATTCAAAACCTCCAATCAGCTCGCTTACCCGTCTTTTAAGCGAATCAAACTCGACAATCACAACGCCGCTGCTTTCTAAGACCCATTCGGAAGTCCTGTTGGATCAATTCACCTCGTCGGGCACAATAACTCCGTTGCTCGCCAAAGATAAGGGTGTTTTATCTGCTTCAACAATGGCCGAATTGGAACGTTCGACGGCAAAACTCGCTTTTATCGAAAGCAATGATGCATCTATTGGCGAAAACGATTCTGTGGCAGTTGCTCATAATGATGATGTTGGTTCTCCAAAGAATTCCAATGGCTCAGGTTCCGCACAATCGAGTGGCACATCACTGAAGCCACAGCTTTCAATTATACCAGATACTAATAAACAAGTGGTGATAAACGGGTTTGACCCGACACCAGAACCTGCTTCTGCCACCTCAATCACTCCGATTTCTCCATTTACAGCAGGTCGTACTTCTTCTACTTCGGTATCAAGTGTCCCATTTGTATTGTCTACATCTGCAGCTACTCGTGATATTCCAATCAAACCACCAAACTCTGCCGCTAGTCCTCGGATGGGCAGAACAAATTCGATTTCTCAATCTTCATTTTTGGCTTCTGGTGGATATGGTAGTGAAAGTTTATCTTCTTCGATTCCTTATAGTGCACCTGGTGGTCGTGGTCTTTCATCATCATTGAATAATAATAATAGTGCTGCTGCTTCTTCAACAAATACCACCAATGGGTTCAATTCGAATCTGTTTTCTACAAACTTTAATGATTCTGGATCCGGATCCGGCCAATCGAGTACAAGTGGATCTCATATTCCAAATTTGCCTAATGGTCAACCAATCCTGTCAATTTATATTTCTTCACCACAAATCAGTTCTTCTGCAATCGAATCAAGATTTGTCATATCAAAACAAAGAGTTGCTGCTGCTCAAGCTGCTCAAGCTGCACTGCTTGGTACTTCTCAAAGATCAGGATCTCAATCTGGATTGTCATATTTTTTTTCATCTAAAAAACAAGTCAAACGTGATTCATCACTGACTGATTTAGGTTCTTTTTATAATAATTCTTATCAAGAACAAGTGATTGCAAGTTCACCTTCTTCTATTTCATCTTCAGAATCATTCAACTCAACAAATGGTGGTAATCTCAATACTTATGGTTCATCAAATGGCGTTTCACAATCAAGACATAATTCGATGGCCAATTTAAAACGTTTCTTCAAAAAAAGTTCGACTTCTTCAACTCCAACTTCAACCCCTATATCGAACTTATCAAGTTCTCTTCGTTCTTCCAATGGTGGATTTAGTGGTTCAACTCCAAACACCCCAACCATTAGTTCCAGTGGTGAATATCTTCACACAAGTGGTTCTTTCAACACTAATAATGGTTTTAGTATCCCAAGTAGTGGTGCTAGTGGGTTTAATGGCTCTTTCCAAACAGGCTCTTTTGGAGCTTCTTCATTGACTGCATCTTCTTCAAATACTTCGATGGCACATTCACCTTCTGGATCTAATGGTAGAAATGGGCCAGCTAATTTCAACAAATTGGATAGGCGTGGTTCTGTCACTCCCATAATTAGTAATCTGCAACAACCTTTACCATTTTCAAAAAGATATAGTAAGTTTGGTGAAAGCCTTGGTGCAGGAGCCGGTGGCTCGGTCAAATTAGTCAATAGATTATCAGACAAGAGAGTGTTTGCTGTTAAAGAATTTAGAGCCAAATATCAAAATGAAACAAAACGTGATTATGCCAAAAAAATCACCGGTGAATATTGTATTGGCTCTACTTTAAAACATGCTAATATCATTGAAACAATTGAAATTTGTTATGAAAATGAACGTATCTTACAAGTTATGGAATATTGTGATTATGATTTATTTGCAATTGTGATGTCAAACAAAATGTCCCATGAAGAAATCAACTGTTGTTTTAAACAAATCTTGAATGGTATTCATTTCATTCATTCTATTGGTTTGGCTCATCGTGATTTAAAGTTAGATAACTGTGTTATTGATGCACGTGGGATTGTTAAAATCATTGATTTCGGTTCTGCAGTAGTTTTTTCATATCCATTCACCAAGACATTGATCGAATCTCAAGGGATTGTTGGTTCGGATCCATATTTGGCACCCGAAGTTTGTGTTTTCAACAAATATGATCCTAGACCCGTTGATGTTTGGTCAGCAGCAATTATCTATTGTTGTATGATGTTGAAGAAATTCCCTTGGAAGGTTCCAAAGTTGTCTGATAATAGTTTTAAGTTATTTGCTACTCGTGGTGATTATGCTCCAATCAGTGAAATATTGAGAAGAACTCCACAAGATTTAACTTTAGACAATATAAATGAAGAAGGTAAACCAGCAACTTTTTCTCTGCAACCATCTAAAATTACAGAAACTCCTGTTGCAAAATCACAAGGAAATCCTCACACAAGTTCTGAAACAGGTGCAGGTAGATTATTACTTGCTCTTCCAGAAGATTGTCGTCCATTAATCGGTAAGATGGTTGAGTTGGCACCCGCTTGTCGTATCTCGATCGAAGATTGTTTTGAAGATGAATGGCTCAAGGCAATTAACATGTGTACTGTTGAAGAAAGATTTGATCAAGATGGTAATTCCAAATATGAAGTAGTCAAATGTGAGGATCATGAGCATACCCAAGTGGATCAATCCAAAGCACATATCGCAGCATTCGACAAGAACAAAAAGAAGTAGAGCTTTTTTTTGCATTCTTGCTCGTATAATCTTTTGATGTTTTTACGAATTTATAGAAAAACTGTAATTAAATCTGTTGATAAAGTAAATATGACCTAATGTCATTTTTGAGTTTATTGGGTACAAAGGCTTTCTTAAGTCATCTCTTTGAAGCCAACGCAACATTTTATCCTTGAGACTATGAGACACCACAACCTCCTATACTCAAGACATAACTCTCTTTTTACAAAAGTATACTTAATTAGTTCATTTGGTATATACATGACGGAAAATGCTAGTTTACAGGGTTTTCATTAACGAAATTGGCATGATTACTCATGGCACCACATTGACACCAATAACTTGTGCAGTCAGTAAAACTGCACCAACAATCGACTTCATATCGACGTTTTTATGTCTATCATCGGTCTTTTTAATCTTTGCGATTTCATAAATGTGTTTTAATGAAATTTCACCAACATGTTCATGCCCGGCCTTTCCTGACCCTTTGTCAACACCAGCAGCTTGCATCAAGAGCCATGAGGTTGGAGGAGACTTCATCTCAAATTTGAATGTTCTATCTGGCTTGACAGCAATTAAAACTGGAATAGGAATACCTGGTTGGTAATTGGCGGTTCTAGCGTTGAATTCTTTACAAAAATCTATGGCCTTGACACCTTTGGAACCCAAAGCAGGACCGAC
This sequence comes from Kodamaea alishanica (nom. inval.), assembly GCA_030563745.1. Taxonomy (NCBI): domain Eukaryota; kingdom Fungi; phylum Ascomycota; class Pichiomycetes; order Serinales; family Debaryomycetaceae; genus Kodamaea; species Kodamaea alishanica (nom. inval.). Next base: position 75,525 of record JAJMJX010000023.1, read on the forward strand.
TGGTGGAGCTGGTGCGGCCTTACCAGCGCCAACAATCAACTTAATCATAGCACCTCTAGAAGCCATTTTTATTTAATTGTATAAGATGACCGTTGATCTCAAATTTTTCACTTCAATTTTTTTATTCTGGGTGAGTTTTGATGTTTGGATGTTTATGAAATATCCGATAAAAAGATAATCAAATCCCATTAACTTCCAATGCTCTTTATTTCTGTTTACTATTCGTAATTTTCTATTTGAATCCTTTAACTGTAATTTCTGATTTATTGATTCTCGTGATTTTCGTTTTGATTTCCTTAATCTTTGTTTCTTTTGTTAAATCTCGAATTCTCTAAATATTTTTGCAATTTTCATAGAAATTTAGCTAATGTTAATTAAATTCCAAGATGGATTTTAAACCAAATAAGAATCATTGCTTTCAGAGAAACTAAATGCTATTATGAAAATTATAGTGAGAATTTCCAGCTCTTTCATTCAATAATATTCCCAGAATTGAATGCAAAATTGGTAGCGCACCAACATTTTTTATGCAATATCAAATTTGGTATCGATGAGTATTTTTTAAACTCAAAAATCATTTATATATCAACCAATATGAAAACATTTCCTTTGAACTCAAGAGCCAAGACCACTGCTTTAAAGCAGCCAAAGGAATTGTACACCGTCGCTCGAGATATCGACGGCGAATGGCTCTACGATAAAGCTGAAGTGAATAAGCATATGTCATACTACTATTTTCCTGAACTGAACCTTAATAAATTTGTTGATTTATCTCAAGGGTATGAAAAGTTTAAACAAATTCCTGAAGAACAAAATATGCCTGATTTTAAAGGTTTACTTGAATCGTTAATAAGACATGAACGTGAATTGGGAACCAAAATCGCAGTAGATTTGGTTACTTTCCGTGGTTTATTGACCAAAATCTTGACTTTACCATATAACTTATTAGATCCTATCGATTATAATATTGTTGTTTATGATGGCCAGCTTTTTATGAAGTCAGATGACAAAATAGAATTGGCTAGAAAAAAGCAACAAGAAGAGCGTATGAAGAGTGGTAATCAAAATCCAGAATATATCAAGAAATGTGAATATAGTGGATATAAGTTCGAGACTTTGGCCACGTTACCTAAGCCATGGGCCGAATGCCTGAGACAGTTGATTGAAAAGAGAACCAAAAAGATTGTCAACAATTATGAGCAATATATTAGTGTTGTAAGGAGTGGTATTGGTTCGGTCAAGATGTTGATTGCAGGTGAAGTCGACTGTATTTGGGACTACGTACCAGAAGGTCACAAGGGAGTTTTGTCACATTATGCTGAATTGAAAACAAGCAAATGTATCGAAAATCCAGGACAAGCGGATTTTTTTGAAAAAAAATTATTTAAAACATGGGCTCAAAGTTTCTTATTGGGTGTTAGTAAGGTTGTTTACGGTTTCAGGGATGAAAAATTAGTACTTAAGACGGTCGAAGTCTTTGACACCGAAGAAATCCCCGTATTAATTAAGAATAGCCCATTGAATGCACCAGAATCACAGAGAAAGTCTCCTTCGATAAACTGTATGAATGCGTTGAAATGGTATGGTGCTGCGATGGAATGGATCACTCAGGAGATCCCTAGGGATGATGAGTCCAAATCATGGAGACTTAGCTATGATCCAGGCTCTAGGACTTTCTCATTAAATGAAGTCATTGGTGAAGAGCATGAAAGATGGAGAAATGGAGAGTTACTTACTAAAGAATTCAAACAATGGAGAGAGAGTTTGAAGAATGCATAGAATAGTGTGTAAAATATAGTGTATTATAATAAGTGATAATTCGAAAAGTAATTAAATAAAGTTTGAGATTCTTATATGGTGTGTCAATTTGAAAAAAATAATAGCGCCGCCTGGTTTCGATCCAGGGACATCAGGGTTATGAGCCCTGCGCGCTTCCACTGCGCCACGGCGCTGAATCCGTATTATATTTTGACCGCGTGATGAATAAGAAGAAACAACTGTGCGCATGTGTATTTACACGTGATCCGTCGCTTTTATCGGTATTTTATTTTACACAAAATCCAGTTATTCAAAACGAAATTTGGAAATTAAAGCCACATATGTTTTTTAAATCTATTGTCTTCCCCATGAATTTCCCAATTCGGTAATATCCGGAGGATTCACATGGAAAATGTCAATAGGTCAAACATTAACCAACCAAACTCATCGTGGGTTTTCATCTGATTACAATCAAATCGAACCATAGAAATGGTTAGGAGCTCATTATGATACTACGGATTTCCTCACGGTAAACTGTGCTGTTCTAGACATTACACCGATTTGTAACACACCAAAAATGAATTGAGCTTTAACACTTAACCGAGCTAAAACCTGCACATAAGTTTCGCGTTATCAGTTCCGAGGATGAGTTTTGCTCTCTCCCCACCCGCCCAGTACTAATACAGAATCGTTAAAATCTACCAATAACTTTACTGCGCTATGTAATCAAATTTTCCCCTTATATCCATACTTCGAATTATTGTAACGAGAATAACCCCACTAGTTTTTTTATCCTTTTTTGATTGACCGATGATTAGTATTTTTTCTTTTTCTTTTTTTTTTTCTTTTACTATAGTTCCCCTCCTTCTTAGAATACTAGCAGCATTATATAAATACTCCATAAAATCCAGGGTTATTTATTTTGAAAATTCTCTATAGTTTAATTCTTTTGAACTTTTTATTTATTTAATAATGCCTACATTTACTAATTCGAACGGTTGTCCAGTCCCAGATCCATTTGCTTCTCAAAGAGTTGGTCAAGACGGTCCATTGTTGTTGCAGGACTTCAACTTGATTGACACCTTGGCTCATTTTGACAGAGAAAGAATTCCAGAAAGAGTTGTTCATGCTAAGGGTTCTGGTGCTTTTGGTGAATTCGTTGTTACCGATGATATTACCGATATCACCGGTGCTGCTTTCTTGGATACTATTGGTAAGAAAACCAAGATTTTTACCAGATTCTCGACTGTTGGTGGTGAATTAGGTTCTGCTGATTCTGCTAGAGATCCAAGAGGGTTTGCAACTAAGTTTTATACCGAAGAAGGTAACTTGGATTTGGTTTACAATAACACTCCAGTTTTCTTTATTAGAAATCCAATCAAGTTCCCACATTTGATTCATACTCAAAAAAGAAATCCAGAAACTCACTTAAAAGATCCTAACATGTTTTGGGACTATTTGACTGCTAATCCTGAATGTGCTCATCAATTAATGCACTTGTTTTCTGATAGAGGTACCCCAGCTTCTTATAGAGAAATGAATGGTTATTCTGGTCACACCTATAAGTGGACTTCTAAAAAGGGTGACTGGTATTATGTTCAAGTTCATTTTTTGACCGATCAAGGTTCTAAGACTTTGGATAATGAAACTGCTGGTCATCTTGCTGGTACAAACCCAGATTTCGCTCAAGAAGACTTGTTTAAAAACATTGCAGCTGGTAACTTCCCATCTTGGACTTGTTATGTTCAAACAATGACCCCAGAACAAGCTAAGAAGGCCCCATTCTCTGTTTTTGATTTGACCAAGGTTTGGCCACACAAAGATTACCCATTGAGAAGATTCGGTAGATTCACTTTAAATAAGAACCCAGAAAACTATTTTGCAGAAGTTGAACAAGCAGCTTTTTCCCCAGCTCATACCGTTCCATTTATGGAAGCTTCTGCAGACCCTGTTTTGCAATCTAGATTGTTTTCTTATGCTGACACTCATAGACATAGATTGGGTACCAATTACACTCAAATCCCAGTGAATTGTCCAATTTCTGGTGTATTTAACCCACTTATTAGAGATGGTGCCATGCAAACTCAAGGTAATTTGGGTAACCATCCAGCTTATTTGGCAGTTGACAAGCCAATCGAATATAAGAAGTTTGCACTTCAAGAAGAACAAGAAGTATGGAATGGTGCTGCTTGTCCTTTCCATTGGGAAGTTACTGATTACGACTATGTTCAACCAAGAGCCTTGTGGCATGTCTTGGCCAGATATCCAAATGGCCAAAAGAATATTGCTCATAATGTTGCTGTCCATGCTTCAAATGCTAGACCTGATATTCAAGATCGTGTAATTGAATTGTTCACCAAGATTCATCCAGATTTGGGTGGTGCTATCAAGAGAGAAATTTTGGAACGTTCTCCAAGAAAGTAGATCTTTCAACTTGTATAGTGATATAGTAAAATATTTATGTTTATGTTTATGAAATTTTTATTGTAATTGAAATTTAATTTGAAGATCTAGAATTTGAAAAGTTGCAAAATATCAATAACATATTTAAAATTTTCTACATTTGAAAAGCCTACAATTTCTGAACTTTAATTTACCAGATCATTTCATTATATTATACAGTTTATAGTCGAAGTATAATTTTCACCAGGAAAATCGTAAACCTTACAATTTGATTTTGTGAGTAGAACACGAACAGGCAGTACCGCATCTGCAATTTTGACCACAACAGGTCTTTGTCGAGGAGGCAGCGACAACGGAGGTAGAACCAACGGAGGTAGAACCAGCAGAGCTAGAAGAGCAGCATGAGGAGTTGTTCTTTGAGCACATCTTTATTATTGATAGTTTGAAAAATTATATGTATATCTGTATTTGATCACAACTTGGTGTTGATCAACTTTATATACATTTTAGCGGGTTGATAAGATGCGGATAGAGATTCCCAATTAGGGTAATCAAAGCGGCAAGAGTGGGAAAATTGAAAACGGAAAAAGCGCATCTTCCTAAAATGCGATAAGAACGCTTTATAAGACTGTCAAAGTGCAGTTTGACACAAGATTCATTTTTCGAATTCATGAGTCAATCTACTGGAATCAATAGGACAGACTAAGTATATGGTTATCAGAGAATGCTAGTTAAATCAGGTAGTTCGATAAACAAGAGTTTCTGGGGTTATCATGTTTGGTTTTGACAAACGTTTACATAATAAAATGACATGAGGAAATTTGACTTTATGCTGTGTCATGCGTTTTGCTTGAGAAATTGAGATTAGCTAATACTGCATAGAAGCGAAATTGTGAAATTTAAAAGAAACCTATATTTGACGCACATTTGAAAGCACAAAAAAAATCATGCACCCTTGAAAAGTTTCTATAAATGGAATACACCAAAGGAACTCCCCTTTTGATGAGAAACAAAGCCACTTTATTGAACTAATTCCATAATACACGGTCACCATTTGAAAATTCATTCTTGCGATTTTATTTTTGTTTCAGAAAATGAAAAGCCTGCGTTGGTAAACCTCAAAAGTGGCCTCAAAAGAAAAGAAACGGATCCAAGGGTTTGTACCTGATGAAGAACGATCGGGAATTTTTCAATTAATTCTCAATCATATGAGATTTTTGATTGCTTGAAAGTCAACCTCCACTAGCAAAAGAATTATTTACGCGGAATGTTTTAGATTGTTCGAACAATAGCTGAAAAAAAAAGAAAAAATGGAGAATAGCTCAAATACGAAAAAACCGCAGTTCTACAATTTTCATGATTGGGTGTTCTTCGCCTCGAATTATTGAGTATTTCTAATTGCAACCAAGGTAGCCATATAATTTTATACCGGCGGAGTTGCAGTGAAACATGACTGATCTAAAAATATTCACTCAATTCACTAAGGCTTTAAAAGTTAATTTTTCGTATTGATTGAGTATTGTATTTTCAACCTCGAATTTAGTCGAACGCCACTTTTGTTCTCGTACTGTATCTAGCAATTATGATGTATATATATAAGCAAGGGTAATTCTTCATATTACTTTTTCTTTTAATCCACTTCTTAACTATTGATAAATATATCAATTACTTCTTCATAAATCAATACAAAACTCGAAACAAAATGGCTGATATTGTTAGTGCTTTAGGTAACGCTGGTTCTGCCCTCGAAGGCGTTTTCAGCACTGTTACTGCTGGTGCAGTTTCTGTTGGTGATAGGGTCACATCTGGTGCTGTTGTTGTTTTCGACACCGTCACTTCCGATGCTGTAAACGGTGTTCATACTGTTACTTCCGAAGCCGTTGTTGTTGGTGGTAAGATCACTTCTGGCGCTGTTGCTGGTTTTGATACCGTTACTTCCAAGGGAGGTGCAGAAGCTAGTTCAATCCGTGCCGCAACCGATGTCTCATCTACTGCATCACTGGCAATTTCCTCGATTGATAGTGCAACCACTTCGGCCTTGATCAATGTTTCTTCGGTGCTTTCATCCGTATCTTCTTCACAGTCCTCCGTCGCTTCTACTGCCTCGGATTCGACCAATGCTTCGGGTTCCACCACTGGTTCTAAGACTACTTCGGCTTCTGGATCTAGTTCTAAATCAGCTTCTTCATCCCATTCCAGTTCTTCCTCAACTTCCACCTCCTCAAAGGGCGCTGCTCCAGCCAACCTTGAACCAAATGGTTCCTGGAAGAAGGCCGTGGCTGTCATGAGTATCGTTGGTGTTTCATTCATCTTCAACATTATGTAAACTTTTTGTATTAACGGTACAGTTTAACAAAAGAAGAGATGAAGATGGGTTATTCTCTCCCGTCGTAGTAATGATTATTTAATGGCTCTTCATTTCGAATTTATACGGGTTTTTAAATCGGATTAAATAAAATTATAAATCAATTTGTATTTTTCAGTAGTTTTAAGGCATCAGAACTTTTTTTTTGTTGTTATGAAATAATTCATTAATTGATAATGAATCTTAAAAAACCAGCCAGGTTACAAGTCGATCCGGATTTGATACCTGACGATGACAAGCCGCCACAAACGGGGGATACTTTCAACATATGGTATCTTAAATGGTCTGGTGGTGATGGATCTCGTACATATACAAAACTGAAATTCAAAGTGAATATAACCAAAGATTCAGGTTATACTAAGGCCAAAGGTAATAATCCAATCTGTCTATTTTTTGCTCGTGGATGTTGTTATTTGGGTAAAAGCTGCAAGTACTACCATCGTCCACCTTTTGAACTGGATATGCTTGCACCAACCAAAGACTGCTTTGGTAGAGATAAAACTGCAGAATATAGAGACGATATGGATGGCGTTGGTTCTTTTAATAATCCTAATAGAACTTTATACATTGGTGGTTTACACAATAGTAAAGGTAATTTGGAAACTATATTGACCAAATATTTTCAAGAGTTTGGTCTGATTGAAAAAATTAGAGTTTTATACAATAAAAATTGTGCATTTATGACATTTAAATTAGAATCACAAGCACAATTTGTGAAAGAGGCGATGCAAAATCAGCTGCTCGAAGGAAATGAAATATTGAACTTGAGATGGGCAAATGAAGATCCTGATCCTGTAAGTAGACAATTGGAAAAGAGAAAGTTGGATGAGATTGCAATGGAAACAATACAAAATTTATTAAAGCAAACAAAAAAACCAAAGACTAAATCGAATCAAGTTATTGTGGAAGAGCCCGAGGAAGTTGACGTGGTTGAACGATCAGAAACAAATTTGATTGACAATGGAATTGAATCTCAACCTAAGAAAGTTTCACTTACATTTAATTCAAGTACGCTTAAAAAGCTCAGTTTATTGAAGAAACCTAAAGAAGAACCGAAACAGGAGATTAACTCAGTTTCGTCTCTTATAGGAGACTACTCTAGTAGTGAAGAAGAAGACTAATTTATATAATGACTAATGACTATCTTAATCTTTTAATGTAAGCAATTGAGTAGATGAATGTTTCAACAACCATTCAGGACATTTCTTTCTACCTTTAGTCAAAAATTTCTTTAATTCCGAAAACAAATCTTGGGAAGAATCATCCATGAATGTATAACTAGTACCTTTGTTACCAGCTCTACCAGTTCTACCGATTCTATGAATATATTCTTCAAATTTGTTCAGCATTTGGAAATTGATAACTAATGAGACATTAGGAACATCAATACCTCTTGCCGCAACATCTGTTGCAATCAAGATCTTAGATTGACCTTTTTTGAATTGTGTAATTGCAAGTTCACGCGAATCTTGAGATTTGGAACCATGAATTACAACATTTTCATTAAACCCATTTTTATTCAACTCATTAGAAATCATATCACAAATACGTTTGAAATTGGCAAATATGATAATAGAATATTGTCTATTATTTCTTTTGTGTTGATTAAGAATTTTAAGCATTTTTGTAAATCTTGGTTGATCAAATTCTTCATTGATACTTGAATCTGGTATATATTCGAATTGTTGATCGATATTGTCTATTGCTTCACCCGAATTACCAACAGAAAGATAGCCTGGCTTAGTTAAATAGTTCTTAGTCATTCTTTCAATGGATGCAGACATTGTGGCAGTGAACATCAATGTGATTTTTTTGGTGATGTTAAAAATTCTCAGGTCTATGGTTGAAGTTAATTGTTCAGATTTCGGTAATTTATCAAGAATAATTTGTAATGGTTTTTCAAACCCCATATCAATCATTCGGTCAACTTCATCAAGTATAAAGTAGTAACATTTCTTTAATGATATGATGTTTCTTTCTAACGAATCAACCAATCTCCCAGGAGTAGCGACAACAATATGAACTCCGTCTTTGATAGAATGGATAGATTCTTCATATTGACGGCCACCGATGATAGTAACCACATTGAATCCCAAAATGTTACCGAATTTTTGAGCCTCGCTACTGATTTGTAATGCTAATTCTCTTGTTGGTGCTAATACCAAACCTAATGTATTATTAAAATCTGAATCTTGACGATGCTCAAATTCCATATAATTCTTATCAATTTGAAGTAAATATGATAATAAAGGAATCAAATATGCCAAGGTCTTACCCGACCCTGTCTCTGCTATTCCAACAACATCTCTATAGGTTAATGCCATCGGAATAGTAGCTCTTTGAATAGGTGTTGGTGTTTCATATTTCAAATCCTTTATAAGTACATTTTGTAATTTTTTGGGGATATTTGATTCATGCCAACTTCTCAATGGATTTGCAATATCACCACCTTTGGAGTTTATATTGAAATCTTCTTTAAATATTCTCCAGTCTCTTATTGTCATATCTTCTAAAGGTTTATCTGTCCAGTGACGTTCATGTCGTATAGCAAGAAAATGGTCTGTGGTATTTGTATTCAAAACATCATCTATTAAAGGACCATCATCTTTAAATGTATCCTCTTGAGATAAATCCCAGTTGAAATTGAATTTACGCGATGTATTTTTCTTCTTCACAGGCTCTATCTGTAATGAATCAATATTTGATTCATCATCTTCATGTTGTGTAATTGTACGTTTAATTGGTTTTTTACCATTTTGTCTATTATTTTCCTGTTGTAATTTACGAACATTATTTAACTTGTCTCTTTCCAGTTTAGATAAGAATTTTGGTTTTGTTTGAATTATTGCACCAAGTGTATTATTTCGGATCAAATCCTCTGCTGAAACTGGCCTGCGGCTCATTTCTTATTGTAAAAGAAGTTGAAAGTGATTAGTTTTTACAAGTTAAGATTCATTTTTTGGTGTACTCACACGTGATAAATATCCACTTGTTAATCTTGTGGTTCGGAGCACGATACCTACTGTTATTAAAATCGCTTTAAATGACGTTGCTAAAGTACACAACCATTTGCATTATAAATAGAATTCAGTTTAAAAAGCGATAGCTAATTACACAAGTAAAGTATAGGTACAAAAAAATGGTAAAATCACGGCAAAATGAAAAGAACAAACTTAAGCCACCGTCATAAACTAAAAAGAGTCTAGATTTATCTGTCATTTCAGAGCTTAAAAGAGTATATTGAAATCATTTTTCTACTCAATTATTTTTTTGAATGTGATTCAATTAGGAAAAGTGATTGATGTTTCTGATTATCTAATTAGCTATATGTGTATTTTAAAGCTCTTTTACATAAAATATGACTTGAAACGTAAAAGTGTCTATATCAAGCATGGTTGTGATAAAAGGGGGTGTTTGGTGACCACAAATTGTTCTGGTTAAACCACACTAGGAAATTGTGATAGTTTTACAATGATTTTGAATTCTGTATGATTCTTTTAAAGAGTATAAATTAAAGGACGAATCCGGCCACTTCATCCAAGTCTTTTTAACTCAACAAATTCAATTATCCATTCTCCAATTAAAATGCAATTCACCAAAGTTTTAGCTGCTTCTATCCTCGCCTTGACTGTTCAAGCAGCAGATACTACTAGTTTCATCACTTCTACCATTCGTGTTACCAAGACTTCCAGTCAAAGCACTATTTCTACGCACAGTTCGAGTAGCAACATTACCATTACTCAATCCATCCCAACTCATACTATTTCTGAAGGTGGTGCCATGTTGAAGGGAGCTCCTTTGGGTGTTGCTTTAGCTGGTTTTATGGTTGCTGGCTTATTATAAGATGGTGAGATTTAATCTTATTTGTTCTCTAATTACGTTACCTTTTTTCTTCTATATACTTTTAATATTATTAATTTTTTTTTAAACTTGAAGAATACCTTGTCTTTTCTACTTAATTATTTTAATAAATTATTGCTTTCAGGCGTAATTGCAAAATTTCGCAGCCGTTGCTGAAAAAAAAATGCGATCCTTATCGATTTCATTTCGTTTACGCTTCCGATATTCTTTCGGTAAGACTCGAATATTAAAGAAATATCTACCTATTGAAAGCATAACAATAATTAAATGTACAATAAAAGATACTTAATAAAAATAAATATAAAACGTTGTATATGCAAAGAATAAGACATTAATCCAAGCAGGGCATGGCAAGAGATTGATAGATAATTAATTCATCTGTTCTTAATCTCTCTTTCTAGTTATTTCAATCATAAATTCATTCCTGTGAAATTCCTGAACAAAAAATAACTTAATATCAACACCATGAGCTTTTCTTTGGCTGGATAGCCTGGATAAATGATAAATAATAGCTCAACTTTTTTCTATATCTTTTCTCGTATTTTTTTTTCTTCTCATTAATAAATAAAACAGTATAAATAAATCATAAAACTCTATAATGTAGATTATATATTTCTCTAATCTATTAGGTTCAAAAAATATCATAATAAATGATCTCCACAACAAATCTTTAAATTTTTTTAAAGACGATACTCTTCAAGAGGAATCGCCAAATGGGTTGAAACTAGGCATGATTCTACTGCGCTCATTATTACCGGCAGAACCTGAAGGAGTAGCACTAGTATTGTTATAATTTGTGGAAGAAGAGCCAGCAGAACCAGAGCCACGAGAAGTTCTAACTTTGTTACGGCAATTTGCTTCAGGAGCAGAAGCAGGGGCTAGTCTTGAAGCAGAATTAGTCGGGGAAACATTTCTGCCATTCGTGCCCGAATTAATTTTATTGTTCTCGGTCGTACCAGTACCACCAGTATTGAAACCATAAAAATATCCGTTAAGCTCAGTCGATAAATGTTGGATCAAATTCCGTAAGTTGACCAGATGGAAATAATTTGGACTGGATAAGTTTTCAAATTCATTTATTGAAAAGTTTAAGATTTGATCATTAGTCAATTCATATTCGTTTGGAATCATGGCTGCATTTAAATCTTTAGATCCACCTTTATCGTTGTTATTCATAGTAATATACATCTCTGGTTTATCATACGGCAAAACAGCACATAACCAAATTCTAGTTTTATAAATTTTGAATAATTCTTTGATCAAACCTCTAAAATCAATTCTCTTAAAATTGGCAAAATAATAAAAAATCAATTTCTTAAAATCCAGTTGATATTCAACATTGATTAATGTTAAATCCTTTTCTAAGTTTAGTTCCTTAATCTTGTTGAAACAAGTTATAAATGCCTTCTTCTCTTCCAAGAATTTACCACTAATTTTATGGATTTCTTTTGGAGTGGCAAAGCGTAATACTTGTTTAGTAGGCAATGTCACAATAAATTCATTATCTTCATTCAGATGCGAATTTATAATAGCTGATGCATTTGAAGTGGTTGGATGAGTTCCACTAGATTTTTGATTATTTTGATGATTTCCAGAATGTGAATCTTGGATTGTTAAACTTTTCAAATGCTCCAATTTCTTCAAGAAATTGAAGAGAATTGCGAAATTTAAATTCACCAATGGTTCAACAATCATTACCAAATCTTTACCACGATCACCATCAACCACAACTAAATCATCACGTTGTAAAAAGATATTGGAGTTATTTGGATATGATAACAAATCAAACTTACCATTTTTGTTAATCACAAGACATAAAATCTTATGGTTGAAAGTCAAGTTATTCAAATTCTTGATAAATGTGATAAGTTTTAAAATGGTAGGATTCAGAATTAAGCCATGTAAATTCGATACAATATCATTGGTAACCTCAGGTTTTTGAAAATATTTGATTGTCTTGAGGTAAAGACCCTTTAACTCCGGCGAAGCAACAATATATTGATCTTTTAAGATTAATCCGTTCTCCAAATTGATCGACTGTGTATAAGGATTAGACTGACCTGTATTCAGTGAGTTTGGCTGGGATTGACCTTGACTTTGCGTTTGATTTTGTTGGGGTTGTGAATTTAAAGCTATATTTTCTTCTAATTTCTGTGATTGTTGTGGCTGTTGTGGCTGTTGTTGTTGTTGTTGAAGTGGTTGCTGCAAGTGACCAGGTAAGTATGTGCTATTTGGAGGAAATTGAGGAGTTAAAAAGTTCAACTGTTGTGAAAATTGAAGTTGGTGTTGCTGAGACAGAAGTGAAAATGGATTCAATTGAATCGAATTTTGTGATCCCAATGGAAAGTTAGAATTCGATTGGTATGGATTTTGTAAATTCTGTTGTTGTTGTTGTTGAGGTTGGAAATCAACTAACTGACTTGGTCTTCTAGCTTGAAAATCGTTAAAATTCGAATTGAGATTAATTGTGTTAAAGTTGTCGTTGAATTGATCAAAGTTAAAGTTTTGATTAAAATTATTCATCATTGCCAATGAAGATAAAGTTTTTGATGCATTCGAAGATGATCTATTGGTGGTAGGATTATTAGCGACCGCATTTGTTGTATTTGAATTACCACTATTGTTATTTGTATTGGGATTTCCATTCGAAGATCCTGAAGAAGAGGTAGACGAAGCAGATGCTCTATTGTTTGGATTAGTACTCTGACTATTGAAGAAAGAAGAAGATCCCGTATTTGGTTGCAATTGCAGGGATTGATTTGCAAAAGCGGAATTCAACTGGTGAGGATTGAGGAGGGAAGGGAAGTTCGACCTTGTGAACGATTCAGCAGCATAACTCGGTCTTCTTGATGAAATCGTTCCAATACCACCCTGTAACTCCAAGGGCAAATTGAATGCGTCCTTATATGGTAGTCCTCCTGGCGCTAATCCAGAAGCGGGCCCTCCAAAGCTAGGGTTTTCCAATGCATTGCTATTTTCTAAGGCAGAGAATCTATTGAGTAACATATTGTTTAAAGCTTCATCATTTCCATTAGCAGAAAATTGAACGTTCAAATGATTCTGTAGAGGCTGTGTTTGTGCAAAAGGAATATTTGTTGCTTTTGCCGAGGGGGAAGTACTTGGTGAGCTGTTCTGACTGTTTCCATGGGCATTCAGACCGATTGATAATGACACATTTGCATCTTTAGTTGTTGGATTGTCTTGAAACTTATTGGACGACTCGCCACCAATATTTGATTGTTCGAATTGTTGATTTTTTTGATGTTGATTCAGAGAATCCCGAGGTGTATTGCCCGTACCTGTATCATCAGGTGCATTAGACAGTAAGAATTGTGGATAATTTAAACTCATTGTCTCTACTCTCTAACTTGAAGCTTATACCGCTATTATTTTTTGAATTTGAAATCTATGGGGCATTTAACTCATGAATGAAATAAAAGAAAAAAAAAACTCTGACCTGTTGCGCGCAAGTAAACGTTTCATCATATAAATAGAGCGGTGCGTACGGGGGGGAACAATACAATATGATCAATAAGGATACAAAAGCTTAAATGCAAAATTAAATATAAAAATACAGTTATTCATCACAATGCTTTAAAATCAATTGTTAGAAACACTTATATCTCGACCCTGTAAATTAATTTGAAATGTATCAAAACGGCAATACTCAAAGGGCCCGGGGAAAAATAGTGTGTACAATAGCGTTAAAGGAGAAATTCCTGTCATACCTTTTTTTTCCGCATTTTCTGTCGAGTTTTGTAAGTTGTTGATTTATAGATTTGTTCTGGGGTTGACTTGATGGGGTAATTTCTACACTAATAAAAAAATCATACTCTTTATTATAAATTATAAACATATTGAAATTGCTTTATGAAGCAGTCTTTTTAGCATAACCTGTGCCTGCTCTTGGTGGGTATGAAGATAATATATCAGAATCAACTGACTCACAGGTACACCAATTATTCTTCGGAGTCGTGTCCATGACTAGAGCTACATGCTGGCCACATCCAGTCCATGATTTATGTTCTAATTTGTTAGTGACTTTTTGTTATCTAATGTTTGACTTGTATACTTACGACAAATGCCGCAAATCTCAGCTTTACACATTGTAGTAGTTATATAGTAAGAGTAAATAGATAGTATATTTGATTAGAGATATTTTAAAGACAAATATGCTATTTATATATAAATTTATCTTACCTAGTCATGCTCTTTAAATACCGAGAGATTGGCGATATTACTTGTCCCACTTACCTGCACCTATCAATAGTAGTTTCTCCGTTTATCCTTATTGAATGTAAAATATCTAAAAAATTTCGATCGGGGCCGCTCGTTTTAGAAGGTTTAGGAACTTTATTCTTATTAAAATCAATTGTGATTAAACCATTTATAGTACATATAACCGAGTCCGTTATGATTTACTCTACTGGCTTAATTCAATTTGCCCCTATTTTTATAATTATTTCAACCACTTTCAGAATCTTTGATACGGCTTCTCCTCAGTTGTATTTCTTTTCTTCATTTGTCTCTATTTTTTTTGTGGGGACAGACTCCGAGTGACCATATTTAAAATTTTCTCTCCGGTTTATAGTGAGAGATTCGGGCTAGATTCAACCCATTTTAATGCGTAGTCTTTTCAGACCGAGCCTAAATTAAAGCTTTGTCTCTTTTCATCTAAGTTCCATTTGTCCAGATTTATTTACCTTGCCAAGTCAAGTATTTCAATCACGACTTATTCTATTAAATTTAAAATCTCTTATCAAGAATTCTTCATCCTTTGAGTTTTAGCTTTCGCACCGATAAAATTACTTCAATATAATTTTGTGCTTAGTATCCCTACCGCAGTAGTTAGTATCCACTTTTACATATGGATGCAAATTTAAAAATAATTGCAAAATAATAACTAGCTCATAATAGTATAAGGCTACACACTACATTGATAAAGGTATAAAAAGGCTTAACACTTAACTACACTGGAAAAAAGTATAAAAGTTTATTATGAAATGAATAGAAATAATTGATACTAATAATACACATATTTATAACAAGTACATTGCGGTCGTGCGCTTTATTTATAAATATCAACCCAATAAAGCTATATCTTGCTTCTATTATTGCTTTTAAGGTCGCCACTTATGGCAAAGCTATAAATAAAGTCGAGAATAGCTTAATATGAACCACCGGTTTGTTCACGATGTGCTTCAATAGTATCACCATCTTCTAAATCCAAGTCATCTGGTGTGCTGTCTGGAGAAACTCTAGAACCATCGATTAAGAATCTTAAACTCGACAAGTCCTTACCTTGTCTCTTACAGAAGGCTTCCATCAATCTTCTCATTGGTGTAGATCTCTTAATCTTGAAGAAGATTTCTGCAGAACCGTCAGAAACCTTTAAGTTGATGTGAGTGGCACCATCAGGCTTTTCTTCTTTGGGTTGTTCGTTGTCAGACATGTTGTAGTATGATTGATTCAGTAATCTAAACTTGTATCTGTTTTTTTTTTTGCCATCTACGAACATTTTTCGTTGTTTTTGTTTTTCCCCCAACAGAGTTAAGTAATAGGTAGGCGCACGACCGGACATTGCTCAGACACACGTATGCCATACGGGCACCAGGTGATCAATCATGATTCAACCTCTATTCATCTAAAGTATGAAAAGTTGGCCATTACTTGGAAAAAGAGCTTTTCGAATTTACAAAAATTCCTGAACATTAAATCTAGTATTGTTCATAAAGGTTTTAAATTGTCCCCTTCTAAATTCTTCGATACTTGAAGAGTCTTGCGATGATATATATCGTCTGTTTGATGCTTGTTTCATTGCTCCTGTTGAAACGTATTCAAAACTGGATTTTTTGTTGCAGAGAAGTTAATTCTTTATTAAAAAATAAGATACGTATATAATTTTTTAAGGTAATTTGCGGCAGTTTCACACCTGTATCAGAATTTTGCAACCACATATAAATTAGCAAAACTCGTTTATAAGACGCACATTTTCCCATTTTACCTTCATGTTTAATCAGGAATGAAAAATACTACACATCAGTACCTCTCTTTATTAGAGAGAATCTCTCAAGTGTACTTGAACAAATATACAATCGTGATCGTTCTACTTATTATAAAGATATACTTATTCAAGAAGTCTCTTTTAACAAGCTTGTCAACAGTTACAGGATATTTAATATGCGATCAATCCGTTGAAGCTTTCCCGCAGTTATTATCCACAGTTATTAATAACTTTATACAGAATAGCTTGAGTGAATTGAAATATAACTATTTGGTTCTTTTACAGATGATAATATCCATAATTAAGAACCTAATAATTTTTTATTTTGAAATCTTTTTGGGAACTTATACTTGTTTGCTTAATGCTGCTATCGGTGGTACAGCTAATTTTGCCCTTGATACCACCGAGGGATTGATTAAGTTAGTCAACACAACCGTTGTTAGTATTTCTCATGATATTCAAGATGGTTTGGACGGATTATCATTCGTGATAAATCAATTTGTTTCCGCTGCAAATGGAATCAAGGATTTCTTCACTGGTAAAGTTTCTACCTCAAGCTCCTCTGATTATGAAAAACAAATAAATTTATCGATAAAGGCTTTACAAAACTTTTCAATACCTTCTTCTGTTTTGACCAGCATCGAAAATTTCAGAGAACATGATTTACCCGATTTCTCAAACATTGATAATTCAACACAAGCATTGATTTCTTTACCTTTCAACCTTGTCTCTAAAGATTTGCTGGAATCAATATTCAATTCAAGCTTATCTCGAAACATTAGTTTGTTCATTAATCAGTCATTCCCCGTTTTTAATCAGATCAATCCTTTATGTGAGAATTCTGAAGAGTTCAACAAAACATATGAGAAGCTAGTTGGTATAGTTGAGAAAACTTCAAAAATTATGTTCATAGCTTTAAGTTTGGCTGCTTTTTTGTCTCTTCTTCCTTTAATTTATAAGGAATTCATTAAATGGAGACGACAAAAAATTCTCGTATATGAGTTACTGGAAATAGCCTCAAAATCACCGGTTTCTTCTTGGAATGTTATCAACAGGTTCGATAATCATTTGATTTACTATTTGTACAAGTTTAAAGTCACGAAGAATCCGAAGATTTTTTGGCTAGTTAATTATGTAACATCGCCGTACGCATTAACTGTCTTGTTTATAGGTGTCATCGGGCTATTGGCTGTTTTACTCCAGTTCTTGATTTTGCGATTGGTAACAAATGGAATACGCGATCTTGTCGATTATGGAAAACTGGCGAATGTCACAAGTATAATAGTTTCCAATGCAACTGAAGACTACTTCACTCAAACTAATAATTACTTGAAGTTACAAGAAACCACTTTGAATACGGAGCTATTTGGTCATGTTTGGAACATTTCGTCATCGCTAAACAACACCCTTATCACTTTTATGAATAATGTCAATGAAAGTGTCAATTCAGTTTTCAGTAGTACTCCTTTTGCCAAACCAGTTTCGACAGTTGTTTATTGTACAATTGGTCGTAAAATCGAAAGACTAGAAACCGGATTAACCTGGATAAACAAGAATCTCAAAATCAATATCCCAAGTCTTGGTGATGACCTTAAACAAGACGTTCTAAAGTTAGCCAACTCACAATCGTCACCAAGCATAGGAGCAAAGCTAGCGAGAGAACTAGAAAATATCCTTGAAAAATATGCAAAATCAATCCAACTAGAATTGATTGTTAGTCTAGCTCTATGTGGCCTATGGTTGTTACAACTATTAATAGCAAGTGTATTATTATTGATCAAACATCCACACAATCAAAACAAAGACGATGTTTCAATTTCTGATTCCTCAACAACTGAAAAGTTTTACATAAACGGGAAAGCAATCATTAGTGATCCGATGCCGTTGACGAATGAACAGAGGATGAATTACGGGTATCCACATATAAATCCGTACGTAGATCGTTTCAGGGATGATTTGAGCAGCTTAAAGACGGTTTCTCCGTCACTTTCTGATACACGAGTTGATACTGATTTAGATTTGAAAGATGCTCAGTCATCTTCAAGTTGCTATAATTCAAGCATCGATGCGTTTCCAAAACGATCAAGCAGTAAGTTGGGAACACCAGTATCAAAAAAATAATTTCTACAAAATAAAATCGCGAACCGATTTGTAAACTAAATAGCAAAGGTGTATTAGCATAATGTACAATATAGAAGATAGAAAGCAGATTGAAAAAATAGCGTAAAGCAAAGAACTGAATTTATGACCAAATATGAAACCAAAATAAAATTCGTTGATTACTTCTTAATTGGAGCAGGCTTTTTCCAGTAATATTGCTTATGAGTTCTTCTACAAGATCTCAAACCACCATGCCCCTTAATACTAGCAACTAAACTAGTTCTATTTTGATCATTGTCATTTTCAGGCATGTAATAATACTCTTCTTCCAAAGGTTTACCTGCGGCATCTTTACCTTGTCTATAGATAATACCAATACATTTAATATTGTGTAAAAGTGTTCTAATTTGCTTCAATGGCAAATTCGAAGTTAAAACACTAATAGTTTTCAAGAAAGAGGCAGGCGTCGAGGAGATTCTTGAGAATGCCAAGTGATTGATAAGAATATTGTTGATTTCAGGTATGTTTTCAAGACCCTCGATAGAAGCATCTTCGGTATTGTCAGTCGAATCAATAGCAGTTGGTTGATGCTTTTTAATTGGTTTTTCTTGTTTCATTGGTTCCTCAGATTGAGCTCTTCTCTTTGGAGTAGATGATTGTGAAATAATATTAGACTTGTCAGTCAATGGAGTAGCTTGTTTCTTGATTATAGCTGATGGTTGCGATTGAGTGCGTGCATGTTTGGACGTCTTATTAGGTTGTTCTAAAGAATCTTCAAAGATTTTGAACTTCTTGGAAGCAGTTGATTGAGTGAGATCGAAATTAATTTCAAAGTCATCCCTTACTTGCAATTCAGATACATCTTGCTTCATTGAAGGTTTAGAAGGGGTTATTTCGTTTCTCTTTCCAATTGCTTCAGTCGTAAATTTTGATTTATCTTTTAAAGGAGTTTGTGGGATAGTTGGAGTGAATTTCATTGGCATCTTGATGGGTGTAGCAAGAGACTTTTCGAAGTTGACAATCTTTGGCTCTTCTCTTTGCTTTTCCTCAGTAACAACTTCCTTAGTAATTAATACTGGCATTTCATCATCGGTTAATTCCTCTTCCACATCCAATGGATTCAACAACAAGACATGTTCGTTAATTTCCAATAAAATGTTTGAGAATCTTGGTAAGGTAATAGTCTCTTGTTTTTTTAAAGTGAATTCAGTATGATCAGCATCCAATCTAATTGATTTATGAGCTTTCTTCATGTTTAACATTTCCAAGTCTAAAGGTTCACCAGATTTATTTTCCAAGATGACAAAGTTATCTTTTGAGTTAGTTTGGATTATGTAACAAGGCTTGGGGATTCTAATAGCCAAACCATTACGTCCCAAGCAAGTTAACACCAATTGTTCGGAGTTGTAACTAACCGAAATATGAGAACGACTCACATTTCTATCCTTAGAACCAAAAAAGAAATCATTTGCCTTTGATGATCGACCGATAGTCAATTGATTTTGAGTTGAAATCAATGGAATTCTTAATATTCTGGCATCAGGGTTCAAGATATTGAAATCGGAATTGATATTGACCTTTTCCAATTCGAATGTAACTCTTTTATTAGGAGCAACCTCAGCAAGATTTGAAGCTTCTTGTTCATTGATCGATTCACCCAAGACAGGAGATGAAGATCTAAACAAAGATGAGGATGGGTTTGGAGTAGGATAGTCACTTCTACCTCTTGGTTCGTGAACATCCTTACCGTAGATTATATCTTTTGATTTGGTATTGAAGCCGGCAAAAGGGTCTGAAGACGCGTAACCATTATTGTCATCACTACCAAGTAATGGTGATGATGGTGGGAATTGATAATTGGTATTAGACATTGCTGAAGATTTATCAGTTTATTCAAGTCTTTTACTTTCTAAAGAAAAGAAAGGAGGTTAATGTAATTAATTTTTAATAGATTGTATACAAAGAAAGCTTTCAGTCAAAAGAAAAAAAATTGCAGAGTCGTCAATAAGTTATGAGAAAGTCTCTGTGGTCAGCCATTAGACCAAGATCACGAAGTGCACAAACTCGTTTCATCCTACATACCTACAAAACGCGGTCGATAAATGGGACAAACACACATTTTCGTTTTGGCGTTGTTTTGATTTTAAATGAATATGGTACTAAACGCGCGTTATTACGCGTTAAATGAGATTTCAAATTGTAAACATAACGCGGTCTTGTCAAATTACTAGAAAAAATCCAAAATCAATTTTCAAAAAAAAAAAAAAAAGTTTTTTCTCACGTGATAGGGTTCATACCCTCTAAAGTTGAATTATACGCCATTTATCATGTGACTGAGATCATATATATGACCTGCATATATATTATTCAGAAAAATATTCTCCCATGCAAGTCTTCAGCTTCTTTACAATGAGAAAATTTTCATTCAGAGGGTCAGAGCGCAGGTGGGAAAAAATTAGCAAAGCTTTTTCATAAAAGTGTTTTTTCAAAAAGTTATATCTGTTTACGAAGATCCATATCATTAATAAATAGCAACCATGAGTAGTACGTGAGGATTAATTTAAGCAATGACATGACTCTGCTTGATTGCATTCGATGTTTATCGTCCACAGAGCTTTTGTCAATAAGATATTGTATTGAAGATGGACTGAAAATATGAATATTTGAATTTTTAAGTTTAAGATACGGAATGAAATATAAAGATACAAGTTGTCAATGAAAATGAATGAATAAGATGAACAAACGATGGATTATAACTTTCACCCTCAATACAATATTCTTTTTTTTTAATTTCATATTGAATATCTACTAACACCTTATATAGAAGGTACTCCATCTTTAGGTAAGCGTCATAACAAGTCCCACACCTTGTGTAACAGATGTGGTCGTCGTTCTTTCCACATCCAAAAGAAGACCTGTTCTTCTTGTGGTTACCCAGCTGCTAAGTTGAGATCTCACAACTGGGCTCTTAAGGCTAAGAGAAGAAGAACTACCGGTACCGGTAGAATGTCTTACTTGAAGCACGTTTCTAGAAGATTCAAGAACGGTTTCCAAACCGGTGTTGCTAAGCCTCAATCTGAGTAAATAATTTACCATTAAATCAATATAATCATTTTTATGAAGTTGAAAGTTGGTCGTTTTAATTATTTAAGTTTAAATTTGAAGTTTTACGTTACATAGTTTTTATTAAATAAAAACAAAAATAAATTGTATAATAATTGTATTTTCATGATTAGTATTGTTACACTCAGTAATCAGGATGTATTATTAGTGCATAGTGATTGTGAGAAGTTTTCAATATTCAGTCATCACTACTGGTGTGGTTAGTTTCACCTTTTTTCATTACCAGTAATATCAATATTCACAAGTTACTAGTAATCTTCGCGATTCATTAGTTGTCACTACTAGTAGTATTACTACTCTAATTGTCACTTCTCACTAATTGTGATTACTAGTAATATTACTACTCTATAATTTTCACTGATTTTATTGTCAATACTCCAATTCGCCTGATAAGCTTATACTCCCCTGTAACTACGTACTAATTTTCACTAGTAATTCCCCCGATTGCAATTTTCACTACGCTAATTGTCATTTCTCAAGGACATTTTCACTACTAGTAATTATCACTCTAATTTTCACTACTCTAGTACTCTTATTGTCACTACTAATATTTCCACTCATAATTTATTAACTCATTTCACAACTAACCCATTATTGACTCATCAAATTCTTCATTTCCACTTGTATCATCTTGATTATTCATATTAAAAAACAAATTATCAGCTTCTTCATGATTAACAAATAAATTTAAAATTTCTCTTGATAATTCAATTGTATTATCATCATATGGAAATTCAAGACCATTTGCAAATTCACATTCAGTATTTGCAATAATTTTACCATTTAAATTTAAATTTAAATGATTTAAATCTCTTGATTTTGATTCACACCAAGAATTAAAAATAAATTGATTAATAAAACCTTTTTGTCTAATTTTAATTAATAAAGAATTTGCATCAATCAGTAAAGAATCTGAACCAAATGCAATTCTCAGTAAAACAACAAATAATTCATACATAGTTTCAGGAAATATTATATCATTTAAATCATTATTATGAATATCTTTTGTTAAATAATAAAGAATTTTAATAATAATTGAAATAATTTGAATTCTATAATTTATAAATTTTGAACGTGGAAATTTCATTATAAAAATTTGTTCAAATCCAATAATTCTAATTAAAGATTTAAAAGATTCTTTTTGTTTAAAAAAATCTAAATTTTCATTATTTATAATGAAAGATTCAATTAAAATTCCAATTTTAAGTCTTAAATTAATTAAATGAAATTCATGATTTGATTCAATTTCAACTTTTTCTTGTAATGTTAAAGAATCTTGATAAGAAATTGGTTGAGGTATTGAAATTAAATAATTATTTAATTTATTTTTATCTAATGGAATTAATGAATCAATTTTTTTAAAATCTAAATTATTTCCAATTATTCTATTTAATCCATAAAACATAAAATTATCTTGACATTTTATATCAATTAAAAAATATTTAAGTAATGAATTTAATAAAATATTTGAATTTAAATTAAATCCAAAAGATGATTCAGTTATTGAAGAAATTAACATTTCAATAAAATTATAAATTAAATTAATTTGAGTAAAATTTCGAATTAATTCACTATTTTCTGGTAAACATTTATAAAATAATTCAATTGAAATTAAATCTTTATTCCAAATTTTTTTAATAAATGATTCATCATAAATTGAAGAAATTGAAATTAATTTTTCAATTATATCAAAACTGCAAATAAATAAATATTTCTCTAATAAAATTATTTGATTTGATTTATCATGTTGATAATTTAAAATATTATTTTGATCTTTTAAAATTAATGAATTAAAATTATTTGAAAGATTATTAGATTCTGTATAATCTAATACAAATGAAAATTCAATTGTTATATCTTTAAAATCTTTAAGTAATTTAATTATTAAATTTTGAGTAATTGCTAAAGGTCTAAAACAAATTGAACAATAAATTAATGAAATTAAAAATGGTATTGATAATATGGTTTTTTTTTCAATTAAAATTTGAATTAATTTTATAAAATTAATACATAATTTTTCAATTAATTCATCTAATCTTAAATTTTTTTCAAGCATTAAGAATTCAATAATACATGAAGAAATTGAAGTTTTTTTAGGAATTTTTAAATTGTTTATTTGAATATCAAATTCAATACAAATTTTCCCCAAATATGATAAACAAGTTCTTTTACTTCCAATAATACAATGATTCAATAACAGATCAATTAATAATGATGAATCATTTTGTAATTTAATAAATTTTTGAATAACTTCTCCTTTGGGAAGTTTTTCGCCAACTCCTTCACTTAAACTCATATCAATATTTGATCTATCATTATTTTGTAAACTATCTTCATTAATATGTGACCTATCATTATTTATCTTTCTTTTCTTAAATGCAAATGCAGTCTTTAATTCATTATTTAAAAACTTCTTCTCATCTTCTAATTTTTGGACTGTAAACTTTAATATATTGACTTGATCTTCTGAATTCTTTTTATATTGATCATATGTATGTTTCAATTGTTGGATTTCTTCACTCTTTTGTTGTTGAAATTGTTTGAGTTGGGCTCTAAGAATTGCAATTTCTCCTTCTGTATGAAAGATTTTAGATTGAATATCATTCGAATTACTAACTTTATTGATTGCTGGTAAATAAGCTTGTGTAGGTATCACCTTCCCATTAGAAAGATCAGCTTTCCCCGTTATTAAAGCCTGGAGTAAGTCATCATCGTCATCATCAAAATCACTTCCTGAGGATGACATTCTAAATGTTATATATATATCATAGTATACTAAAGAGTCTAATATATATTTATACATAAGTTACAGAAAAATTCACAAGATAAAAACTAAACACTATTTTACACGTGACTTCATCATCATCACAAATTTTTTAGATTTAATAAAATTACATCGGAGAAAAATTAGTTAATTTAATATATAAGCAAAATAAGAAACTATCTTTATATATTTCGATATATGATATACTTATAGAAAGATTAATTTTACATAGTTAATAGCTGTAATACTTTTTATAAATTCTTATTGAGCTTTTTCACTTCTAAAGTATATCCAAATCATGACTGATAAATCCGAAATTGAAAAGGAAACTTCAAGTTCCACTTCCGCTCCTCCAGCTTCTTTGGTTCCAGTTCAACCAAAGCCACTCACTTCGAAAGATAAATCGACAAAAAGATTAATTGTTGTCTTATCACAAGCATGTTTAGAAACTCATAAGATGAATTCTGGTGGCCCTGGTGGTGATAAATATGCTCTTTTAAATTGTGATGATCATCAAGGTTTATTAAGAAAAATGGGTAGGGATATTGCTGAAGCTAGACCAGATATCACTCATCAATGTTTATTGACATTATTGGATTCTCCTATTAATAAGGCTGGTAAATTACAAGTGTATATTCATACAGTAAGAGGTGTTTTAATAGAGGTGAATCCAAGTGTTAGAATCCCAAGAACTTTCAAAAGATTTTCTGGTTTAATGGTTCAATTATTACACAAGTTAAGTATTCGTTCAGTTAATTCGGAAGAAAAATTATTGAAAGTTATTAAAAATCCTATAACAGAACATTTACCTACAAAATGTAGAAAAGTTACATTATCTTTTGATGCAGAAGTTAAAAGAGTTCAAGATTATGTTTCCACTTTAGATGATGATGAAAGTATATGTGTTTTTGTTGGTGCCATGGCTAGAGGTAAGGATTCTTTTGCTGATGAGTTTGTGGATGAAAAAATCGGTCTTTCAGATTATCCATTATCTGCTTCTATTGCTTGTTCTAAGTTCTGTCACGGTTGCGAAGATGTTTGGGGTATTTTTTAAAAATTATAAACCTTTAAATATTGTAAAAAGATTATATGTTGTATAATAAATACTACGTATTGATTTGAATTTATTGTAACTATAAAATTTCAATCATATTTTTTCAAATTATATCCAATTTCTGTAAAAATACTTCAAATTACAGTAAGCTTAAATTTATACTATTGATAAATAACCAGAAAACTACTAAATTGAAGTAATTGGGTATAAATTAAATAAATAAACTAGTTTAAAATAATATACAAATAATATGAAAAAAAATTAATTATCCAAAACACCTTCTTTACGCAAGACTTTTTCAATTTCCTTAAATAAAGTATCTGTAGTAACCTTTGAACCCTTTACTCTAGCACAAACAATTTCTGACTTTTGGTCGTATTCCCTTGCATTAATCTTGATTCTAAACTTACAACTTCTTAAATCAAAGGCATTATTGGAAGAAATTGCTCCAGTGATATTATAACTAACTTGATCATTACGTAAGTTCTTTACACCAAAGTTAGACCATGAATTTAATAATGCAAATAAAGCAGTAGACATTTCTTGCTTTGGTAAAATAGTTTTATAACGTTTGATTTCAGATTCGATACTACCAATTCCAGAACCATTGTTTGAAGATGATGAAAACCATCTAAAGAACGAGCTACCCTTTTTCTCTTCGGATGAAGCAGCACGAGATTCAGCTGGCGATGGTAAATGACTTGGGTTGCCCGAAGTAAACGTAGGTTTGGTAGATCCTCCTGCAGTAGAGATATTAGTTGAAGGCTCATCCAATACCTTCTTTGAACCCCATGACAACTTTCTGAAAATAGATCTATTTCTTTTACCTTGTGGTGCTGGAATATCTGGCTTATTGGTTGTATCAACCAATGGCTTCTTGACCGGAGGCGTTGGAGGGATGGTATCAGTGTTGGATCCAGCTGCGTCCATCTCTTTATTGTTTTTACGAACCTTAGGATATGGCTTACTATTGTCAGACTGGTCTTCAATATTCTTGACATTTGGAATCAACATGGATTCAGCACTTGGTAACATTGACTTGTGCTTGATCTTAGGAGGAACCCCGTTCTGTGGAGTCTTAGAGGAAGTACCATTTTTCTTGTCACTTAAAGTATTTCCATTCGAAAGACCATCAATAGAAGATTTACTCGATTTCCCATCAGGTAACTTAATGTTTTCGAAAACATCACTAGTATCGCTTTCATCCTTAGATTTACTTGATTTTCTTTCATCACGGTTAGTGCTCTTTCTTCTGTGGACTTCATCATTTTTGGTAACAAATGTTTCATCATTGATATGTCTACCATATTCTTCTTCATCTTCATTAGGTAAGTGTGGTAATTGTGAAGATGGTCTTTGACTCATTCTTTTACCAGATGGATTGTATCTTTGGTAATGTTTACCATCAGTCGAATAGTAAGTGTTTCTTTTGTTGGCAACATGTTCTTCGAAATCCAAGACTGATCCTTGATCCAAAGGTTCTTCATCTTCATCATCAGGTAAACCTGCTTTTTCCAATCTGTCAGCGAAACTAGTTCTCAAGCCAGGCTTCTCATTATCAGCAGTAGAAATAAGGGCAACTTGCGAACCATTCTTAATTGTGGTGGCAGTACCTGTAGCAGAATCTTCATCCCCATGATGTAAGATAGAATTCAAGTCACGGTATGATTCCTTGGTAGAATACATAGATAATACTGACAATCTCTTATTTGAATTCGAAAAGTGTCTTGATTTTCTAGTTACTGTAGGAATTTTAACATTACTAATTAAAGTCTTTCGTTGAGGAGAATCTTCACCTTCTTCCGCAATCATGCCATGAACATTCATTTGGGAATTTAACAATCTCGACTTTCTAATTTCTGACATATATTCTTCACTCAAATCAGAATCTTCAAGATCGGGTTCTGGAATCCTAAAGTTACCATGTTTGTCATAGTAACTGTCTCTATAGTTCTTGGAAATGACCGAATCCCTATTTCTGTATTGAGAATCTCTATAGTTAGAGTCTTTAGAATTCGTGGCTCTTTGATCTCTATGGTATTGCGAGTCTCTATTTGATGACTCCCTATATTGGGAATCTCTATAGTGAGAATCCCTATATTGAGAATCCCTATAATGAGAATCTTTATAACTGGAATCTCTATATTGGGAATCTCTTCTATAATGAGAGTTTCTATATGATTCTCTGCGGTTTTTAGGCTGTGATTCTTTGTGTACCATTGATTCACGGTTTGATTTCTTTCTTCTATTCTTTTTCTCTGATTCTCTCCATTCGGCTTCCAAAGCATCCTTTGCTCTAGTTAACTGATCATTCTCATAAGCAGTCCACAATGGATCTAATTTTGAAACAGGTCTTCTTGTGACAATAGGTGTATTTCTAGCTCTTGGAACAGGTTGTGTGACAGATCTTTTCTTTAATTTTTCAAGATCATCTGCGGTAAGCTGATCATTCTTATCTCCAGTTCCTTCGGAAACAGATCTTAAGCCAAATTTGGACTTTCTTTTGGGTTGACTTATTTCATTGTCGGCAGCCAAATCAAGCTCACTGTTATTACCAGTGTCATCCTTGATCAAAATACTTAATTTTCTGGAACTCAACAAAGACTTTCTCTTTTGTCTCTTTCTTCTCTTTTCCAATTCTTTTCTAGCAATCATTTCAGCTTCATGCTTCTTTCTTTCAACCTCCATTAATCTTTCATATTCTCTTGCCTGCTTTTCTTCTTCATCAACCAAATTTTGCTCATCTTCATCATATTCTTCTTGATTAAATATCTTGTCACATAAAGTCGCAAAAGTAGCAGATGTTCTTTTGGTTTGTTTATCCATATATTCCCAGTCCGTTTCACCTGATAATTTAGCATATGTAGACAATAATTTCATGGTGATAGAATTTCTTTTAAGACCCGTAGTCATCGAAGCTCTTAAAGATTTTCTTCTCGACAATCTGTTTTTGGAGTTACTCTTTTTAATAATAGAAGTTCTCTTTCCAGCAACAGTGTCTAAACCATTATTCGATATTTCCTTTTGACGGAAATTGGCTGAGGAAATCAATTCTTGTGTGCTGATTTCGTCAACAATAGGATTAGATTTACCCATTTCTGGGGATGCTTGTAATTGTTTAAATTGAGGACCGGACATGTGTGGAGGGGGTGGAGGAGCATGATTACGTGAGTCATCATTACTAGTATGAATATGTGCTCGAGTTTGTTGAGATGGCGGTTTGAGCTGAGGCTGTGATTCTAACCTCAATTGTTGAGATTGAACTTGATCGAATTGATAGTTATATTGATGCAGATTCGTAGTTGCCAACAAATAGCTATCTTTGGAAGGTAATGAAGGTGGCATAGATTGTAAAGAACCATTATTTTGAGCATTAACTATTTCGTTATAAATATTTCTTGGAATGGCAGGAGGAGGAGAATTATCATTTTCGTTGTAATACTTTCTAGGTGATTTACGAGGAGATCTGATTGGAGACTTCATTGGCGATCTACCAGGAGATTGAGAATACCCACCATATTTCCTAGGAGATTTTCTTGGAGAATTTTGCACACTAGAAGATTGAGAAATTCTTCCATTACCATAATTATTATTATTAATATAGGAAACTCTATTGTTACTTGTTGAGGATCCATTTTTATACTGAAAAGAACTAGGTCTTGAAACGGTTATTTGACTATTTCTTTTTCTTTTCGGAGTGGTCTTGGTACTTACAGAACCACTATGAACCAATCCTCTTTTTGTATTGAATGAA
Organism: Kodamaea alishanica (nom. inval.); assembly: GCA_030563745.1. Classification (NCBI taxonomy): domain Eukaryota; kingdom Fungi; phylum Ascomycota; class Pichiomycetes; order Serinales; family Debaryomycetaceae; genus Kodamaea; species Kodamaea alishanica (nom. inval.). The sequence goes on from JAJMJX010000023.1 coordinate 104,711, forward strand.
TGTGATTTCTTTGGTGAGTTAAGATTCGAGCTACCTTCTTGATTATGTCTATATCTCATCAATAAAGCATAAAAAGTCTTTTCTGGATTAGGACCATTCTTTAAGAGACAATGAACAATATCTTGTTCTGGTCTATCATGCCATAAGATAGACAAATTTGATAAAATTTGTTTATCGATGTTTTTAGAAGAACCTAATGATTTGTATGCAGTTTCTGGGTGAGGTAAAGATTTGACACTAATTAAATCTTCATTTGGAATTGGATATTTGACAAGTAAAGGATGGTTCAAGATTTTTTCTGTTGGGATTCTTTCCATTGGATCAACTGTTAACATTAAATCTATTAAATCCTTTGCTTCATCACTTATTTCATCTGGCATTTCGAAATTACCAGCTTGAACTTTTAATAATAAGTTTCTAATGTTTTCATCATCAAAAGGTAATCTACCAGTAAGTAAGGCAAAAAGAATTACACCACAAGACCAGATATCGGAGGCTGCACCATGATATTTCAAGCCACTGACGATTTCTGGTGCAGCATAATGTGGTGAACCACAAGAAGTTTCTAATAATTTACCATTGCTTTCCAAAGCAGCCATACCAAAATCTGCCAATTTTACATTAAGATTTGCATCCAATAACAAGTTTTCAGGTTTTAAATCACGATGACATATTCCAAGGGCATGACAATATGCTGTACCTAAAATGATTTGTCTAAAATATTTGATAGCCTCAACTTCTTGAAGTGGTCCTCTTTCAACTAAAAGATCGAACAATTCACCACCTTCAACATATTCAAGAACCAAATAAAGTGCTTTTGAAGTTTCCCAAACATCATATAATCTAAGAACATTAGGATGGGTTAACAATTTCATGATGATGATCTCACGTTCTATACCATAAGGTAAACCAGCTTCATCCGCCGACTTTTTATTTGTACCTTCATCATCTTGTAATTCTGATTTTGAAACCACTTTAACAGCTGCCTTTTGACCTGTTTTATGATGAGTTGCTAACAAAACTCTGCCTGTGGCACCTCTACCCAAAGTTTTACCAAGTTTCCATGGACCAATTTTTTGAGGATGATTGTGGTTTGACGACGATATTATCGATGACATCGATGCCTGTCTTGAAAGTGACATAGTTGTTCAAGAATGTAAATTATGTAATAAGGTTGAATTAGTAAACCTTTGATCGAACTGATTGTTCAAAGCCTTTTGATTTGCTTTCCGACTGTTTAGTTACTTTATGCTTTCAAGCAATGCTTTGGTTTTGTTAAGATAATATAAAAACTTTATTACTGTATAATTTTTTTTAAAAAAAAATCAAAGTATTCAAGTGTATTTTTATTTATTTATGATACGCCAATTCTAAAACACATAGAGGTTTTTTTTTCCAGCTAAAAAATTATATAATAAACTAAATGTAAAAAATTACATAGTAAAAAAATTCGTCTTATTGTCGAACTTAACACATTGTAAACACTAGCTAAAAAAAAAAACGCGTACGAAAAAATTCAAATTACGCGTCTTGTGAAAAACGACTCCTTACAGATTTCCTAATACGGTTAAATAATACAAACGAGTCTCTAGTGAAATTAGACATTATTCTTACACTCAATTTGTGGAAGAAACGTCCTAAAAGGGACGTTTTGTTATCAGATAAGAGTCTTAACTGACAAGAGAAGAAGTTCCCCTTTTCTCGGATCCGCATGTTGATAGGGCGTTGCTCATTTAGGAATCTTAATAGGTAGCATGAACAATATCCGAAAGATATTTCCAGGTTTAATTTTTTCTTGCCTATTTGCACTTTATGAGATTCTATGATGTAACAAATTCGGATTAATTCTAGACCTACATAGTGTTTTTGAAACAAATATCTATTACCAAAACCCAAAACTAACTAAAAATACAAAAAATATAAACAAGGAGATTCCAAATTAAAGCTCCATTCCAGTGAGCAATTCCAATTGTTTGGTCAAATCATTATTAACCAATTTATCATTGGTCTTTTTCTCTTCATCTTTTCTTAAATCTTCTTTTAAAGTGCGAATATCTAACGCATTTTTTTGCTTTTGAGAATTGCTACTTTTCAGTACAAGTAAATCTCTAACTTCATCAAACCCATTGGAATTTGCATTCATCTTATCGATTTGTGCTCTTGCTGATTTCGAGCTTGCTTTTTTTATCTTAGAAGTCTTTACCTTTCCGGCTTTTGGTTTCGCCAGAGGTTTGCTAATCTTATTATCTCTTTTCATTGTAAATAAAGTATATATGAACTTGAGGTGAATTATATGTTAAATCAGGAATACTTTCTCTCCAACCTTTGAGTTTTTCAAGTTCTTATTTTTCTTTACCGAAAAAAAAGCTCATCTCAAAAAGCTGATAAATCACGTGATATCTATCTCATCATGAGAAAAAATTAAAAAGGTAAACTCCATCTCGATATTATATATTTGCCTTTATACAAATAAGATTGCATAATGGTTTCCACACATAATAGAGACAAACCTTGGGATACCCCTGATATAGATAAATGGGCTACCGATGAATTTAAGCCCGAAGATAATGCTTCTGGTGAGCATTTTGCAGAAGAATCATCATTCATGACTTTGTTTCCTAAATATAGAGAACAATATTTACGATCAATATGGACAGATGTTACAAGATCTTTAGAAAAACATTTTATTAAATGTGAATTAAACTTGGTTGAAGGGTCGATGACTGTTAAAACCACAACAAAAACATTTGATCCTGCCATGATTATTAAAGCAAGAGATTTGATTAAATTATTGGCAAGATCAGTTCCATTCCCACAAGCAATTAAGATTTTACAAGATGATGTTGCATGTGATGTTATTAAGATCGGTAATTTTGTCAATAACAAGGATAGATTTATCAAAAGAAGACAAAGATTGGTTGGTCCAAATGGTAATACTTTAAAAGCATTAGAATTATTGACCAAATGTTATATTTTAGTTCAAGGGAATACTGTCAGTGCAATGGGACCTTTCAAAGGTTTAAAAGAAGTTAGAAGAGTTGTTGAAGATTGTATGAAAAATGTTCATCCAATTTATTATATTAAGGAATTGATGATTAAACAAGAATTAGCTAAAAATCCAGAATTAGCCAATGAAGATTGGTCTAGATTCTTACCTAGTTTTAAGAAAAGAAATGTTGCTCGTAAGAATAACAAGGTCAATATTAAGGAAAAGAAGGTTTACACACCATTCCCACCAGCACAACAACCTCGTAAGATTGATTTACAGATTGAATCTGGTGAATATTTCTTAGGAAAGAAAGAAAAACATTTGAGAGAATTACGTGAAAAGCGTGATAAACAAAAGGAAGTTAGTGAACAAAGGCAACAAGAAAGAGAAAAAGATTTTGAAGCTCCAGAAGAAATCACTTATGAAAATAAGTTATCAAAAAAGAGAAAATCTGAAGGTGATGAAAAGAAAAAGAAAAAGAAATCTAAAAAGAGTGAGAAGAAAGAGTCTGAAGATTCTGAATAATTTTGCAATATATATAAAAAAAAAAAACTTAATATTTTACTTGATTATGTAAATTATTGCATTTTTTTATATTTTTTAAATTAATCGCTTATTCATCGCAATATTTGTAGATTTTATGTTTGTCTTGCCCTGTAAATGGTTATGGATTTTCCGAAAAGGGGATAGTGCATAAATCGAAACACAAAAATTACTTAAACTGTAAACTTAATAATTTAAATTGCAAAAAAATAACTTTTTAATACAAAAATATATGTATAATCGACATATTTTGTGATACAAAAGTTAATAAAGTAATACAAACAACTAAAAGAAGAAATCTCATAAATATATAAGAAATTTGAATGCAAAGGGGAAGAAAAATAATTAGAGGCATCATTTAATTAATTGCAAGTATAGTAAGAATCAATTAATTAACTCATCCGATATCTATAACAAACATTTGCTCAACTTAGACCAAATTACTTTTTTCTTTTTTTCCTTTCATTTGCCCTTACCCTAATAAAACAAAGTGATTTGTTAATGATCGACATAGTTAGATATGAGTTCACGGATCGATCTGATTATCTCCTTTGTTGAAGAGCTCGATTCACGCTCAAATAGACTACTAGATTCTGTCAATGAATCGAATGCAGTAGTAGAAAATATCATATCAATTAATAATAGAATTAATGAAATAGATTCAACAATCGATGATGTTCGAGATTTAATGGATGATAATTTAACAAATTTAAATGAATTCTCAAATTTATATGAGAAATCTTTTTATTTAGAATCTAACTTGCATCTTAATGATCAAATAACTAATCAAACTTCATTTGAAACTTTGACCAAAGATTTTAGATATTTAATTAAAAAATTAGAAAAGAATGATTTCTATTCAAAAGCACTTCCTTCACAAATCAAAAAACCCGAAAATTCTCGAGATATATCATTCAATAGTTCAACTTCAACAATCATACCAACTCAACAGAACATTAAATTATCGAAAAATTTATCAATATCGAATCTTAAATTAAGACCAATTAGATGTAATTCTAAAAAAGTTTACAAGAAAAAATCACGATATCGGTTATCTGGTGTATATAACATTAATCCGATTGCATATAATGATGATGAAGATGATTCATTCATGAAGACTCCCAGAAGCGCTGTTACACACGACGATTATATGTCGCTGAATAGTCCAACTCTTTCTTCAAATATAATGGAAGATGAAGAAGAAATAATACTAGATGAAATGGATGAACAAATCCAAAAACAAAGATATTGTGAAGTTAATACCGTTGCTACATCTCCAATACAAGTAAGAATGACATCGAATTCCTTACCAGCAACTCCTGTCACTCAATTCAAACTGATGTTCAATGTGAATCAATATGAAGAAAATATATTGGGATTAACAGATGGATTAGAACAGTTAAGATTAAAAAGATTAGACCATTTCATTAGCTCTTCTAATTTAAGGAAATTGGAAAAAAGAAATCATATGCTCAACATTGAAGTCGAAGAAGAATTTGAAGATGATGTTTCAAATGGTTCTCCTTCGATTGATTTGGCAGATCATGCTGATTTTGATAATTTATCCTTCATTTCTGACGTTTCATACTATTCTCCAGATAAACAACATGATAATAATAATAATAAGAATGACGAAAAAGATTTTGATAGTTATGAACATTTCTTACGAGCACTGAGACTTAATTTATTCGAAGAATTTCCTCATTTATTGAAGAAATCAAATTCTCATGATAGCATCTTTAATGATTCTACCATCATCCAAAGTTCAAGTTACAAATTCCATAATCCAGCTGAAAATATGATGTCTTTAAGCAAGATTTCAGATCCAACTATAGAAAAAATCCATTTCGATTTTAAAGATGATCCTAACTTAAAGATGGAAAGTTCTACCAAATTATTAAATGAAGTTATTCTACGGAATGATCGAACAATAAAACCAAATCTTGAACCTGTTATATCTGCATCTCCTAATAAATCTTCGACATTCTCCATATTTAATTTTGCATTAAACTCGCCGATGAAAGAAAATAAACCCTCAACGACGAGCAAACCAATAGTTTCGTCGACTATGACGAGTATACTTGGATCGCCATCTTCATCGTCTCGTACTTTGAACCAACAGTCTTCGAGAATAGGAACAAAAACTGATAGCGTTGATTCCTTTAGTAAATCATTAACCGAAAGCTTCCTCAGTTTAGTATCCATCAAATCATCAGCATCGCCACCATCTCCTTCTTCTTTGACGACTTCGTCGATTCAAAAAGAATCAGCACGAAACTCAAAAAATTCTACCAAGGGCATGAAAGTTCCTAAGGAAACTCCAATTTCGGTTAAAAACGATATGCAAGTAAAGAGACAACCGGTAAGGATACCGAGAAATGACGGTTATCATTCGAAACTTATCATTGGGCCAAATAATACGAGAACCATCAACCATGGTGCTTCTTCATTCTTTAGAAAGCCATTAGTCTCTCGTGTTAGCCACACTTCTTTACAAGATGCCCTTTCACAGAGTATTCACTAAACATGGAGTCATATATACATTGTTTGGTTTACGCTCATTATTTTTCCAGTATTTTGCATTCACCTTGAGGCAAAGTTGCCTGCTATAGTTATAGACTAATTATACATCCATGCATTTTTTTCTTCATTTCTATTTAGATTATTAAATACTTTTATACTCATATACATTAGATCGAAGTTATACATTAAGCGTAATATATTTGACATCAACTATCAAAGCCTCCACCTGTGGAAAATAATTTCTTACTCTGCTGCTTTGTAATATTGATCGTCCTTTCAATTTTCTTTTCTTTCAAAGTCTTGATTGGCTTGTTTCCGTTCTTATTTCTCGACAAATATGAAATAGATGCCTTAGATCCTGAAGCAACCTTGTATTGCTTACTAATTGTCACACCAGAAAATTGGTTGGATTCTCTGATCAGAACGCCTTGTTGTTCATGGAATGATTTGAATGATTTGATGAATGACGATTTTTTAAAAACAGGCATCAAATCATCATCACCGAGTTGATCATCCTCATCGGTGTCTGTTGGCACTTCTAATGATCTTTTCTTTGGATTTGAATCATCATCAATAGAACCTGTAGATATTTTTCCGATTAAGTTGGTCAAAGATTTTGATTTCAATGCTTGAATGTCCATTTCATCATCAGATCCAATACCATGTTGAAGGTTAGACATTTTTTGAACTCTATCATATTCTTCTTCATCATTATCAGCAGCAATCAAAAATGATAATTGCTTTTGAATAAAAGATTCATCAACCTTTATCTTCTTTTTAGGTTTTTCTGTTGTTTCTCCCGTTTCAACGAGTCCTTCATCTTGTATTTGGATTTGAGGTTCGACTTCTTCTTCCAGTTCTGAATCATCATCAAGTTTAATTAAGCCATTCTCTTCCTGTATAGTAGTAAAGAATGCCTTGGTTTTGTCATTTTCAGAAATTTTTTGCAATTTTTTATTTTCAAACATTCTTTGCTGTTGTTCCATAAACCTTTGCTTTCTATAAGCAGCAAGTAATTCATCTTCTTCATCGCTCAATTCCACATCAAACCCATTACCAGCAATTTTTTTAGTTAATTTATGATTCTTAATATCATCTAATAACTTTTCTAATTCCTTTTGATCTTTAATTTGATATTCTTCCATAAACTTATTTCTAATCTCTTCATTTTTTAAATCAATATTGAAGTTATTATCGATCATTCTTTCATCTTCTGAGTCAGCTTGATCAGATAATTCACCATCTATACCACCTAAACCTTGCCATTCATCTTCGGATTCCTCGGCTTCACCCTGAAGTACATTTTTAAGTCCTTTTCTTTCAAATTCTTTTCTCTTTTTACGCAACTTTAATTCACGCTTTCTCATCTTTTCTTCAAAAATCTTTATACGCTGTTGAACAATTTCAGGATCTTCTTTATGGTCTTGTTCTTCATCCTCTAATTCTTCGTCAGCTTCGTCGAGACCTTCGTCGTCTTCATGCAAGTCTTCCAAGATAGTTTTACGCTTACCACGCTTTGTTATTATTTCATCATCTTCTTCAGCGTCTTCTTCAATAGTATCAAATTGCGAAGTTACAGTTGTACGACTAGTGGAACTATGCGGATTACTCAAAATTTGAGTAGTAGAGTTAAATTGTGTTCCATTGCCGGTTTGGATGGATTGATCAAGTTGAGTGCTTAAATCGACCTGAGTGCTTATATCTTGAGTTTCAACTTGACTCAAGTCTTGGAAATTTGGCAAAGTTCTAGTTAATTGTGTACTATTTTCTTGAGATGCAATTAAAGAATGGACAGGACCTGATCTTGGTTTTAAATTCTTGAACAATTCGTATGAATCATCATTGTTATTAAGATTCGATTCGGATCTCCCCCGTATGCTAAAAATCGGTTGTATTTTTTCAGAAGTAGCAGTAGTGATGATATCGACGTTATCTTCTTCAAAAGTCTTATCTTGTTTTCCACCAAACATATAACTATCATCGGATCGTTTCGGCTCTTGTTCATCTTCAGCTTCTGATTCTTCAGCTTCTGATCCGTCAGCTTCTGATTTTTTAGAATCATCGGAATAAATTTCTTCATCAGAATATTCAGATTCTCCAACTTCGGATTCAGGAACTGCTTCAATATCATTGTCCGAGTCGATTTTAGCTGAATCATTGTTCATTGATTTTGAAAGCAATGCTGCCTTAGCCCTTTCTCTCAATTTCTCCTTCTTTCTAATATTCCTAACTCTTTCCATCTCTCTTTCCAAAAGAGATCCCATGATTTCTTCATCTTTTTGCATATCTTCCATCAATTCATGGTTTGGATTTGACAGGTTATGAAGCTTCAACTGTTCTATATGAGCTTTCCTTAAACCCATCAAAAAGTTTTTTGAAGCTTTGACATTGGAGCCAGCAGTGTCGCCATTAGATTTAAGTTTATTTTGTAGGTTCTTTTTTGTAAATTTCTGCTTGATCATTAACCTTTGTACTTTAGACAATTCAGGGATCGCAGAAGATGAATTGGCTTTGTTTTTGTTTCTATTAAATGGTGTTGTCGAGACATTTGCTATAGAAGACAGTTTATCAATTTCAATATCAGAATCAGAATCTAAATCTATTTGTTTGATTCCAGAATTTGTCGGCGATGAGGAAAGTTTTAGTTTCAAGTTTTGAGTATAAACTTCAAGTGGATTAACTTGAGTCTTTTGTTTAGATATCTGCGGTTTGTTTTTGTTCTTAGAACCATCAACGATACCTTTAGAAATCCCAACTTTCAAAGGTGAAGTCGAAGGGGTAGAATGATCGTGAGATTCATTTATATCACTATTAACATCATCATCGTCGTCATCATCAAATGCAGCAAGAAGTTTATCTGAAGTGAAAACCACTTTTCTCTGAAATTCAGGTCTAATATCCCTATTTCTTTTTTGAATATTAATAAATTCCTCAACTTCTCGTAATTCCTTTGTAGTAGTTATTCCATCTTTATAATTATTTGCAAAAACAGAAGTATCATGCTCATTTAAATCATTTTCTTCATCGGTCAAAGTGACATGAGAAACATCTGCAATTAGTTCTTTTTCATGTTCCTTTTGCTGGTCTAAACGTTGCTTTTTCTTTTCTTCAACGATGCGTGCGATTCTGGAAGCTCTATCTTCAATTTCATCTTCAGAATCATCATCCAAGAACAACAGAGAAAGCTTATCATGTGACTCGGAGATAATTTGTGTAGCAGCAGGAACCAGAAGTTCATTCTGTGGCATCCTTTGGGTGACACCTTGTGATATCATTTGTGTTTCTTGTATGGCTTGGGTTTCCTGTATAGCTTGTGTTTCTTGTATGGCTTGTGTTTGTATCATTTGAGTTTGACTCGATGGAACAATCGCGAAATCGGATTCATCAATCTCTAGCTGGGGCAAATTCTGCACTTCACTGCCGATTGCAAATATCGAGGGACCTGAAAATAAATCATTCTCATCCCGTTCTTTGGGTTGGTTTTCCTCGTGATCTTTTTCATCAGTACTCTCATCTGTAGTCAATAATCTGTTTTTTATTCTGGATAATACAGACAAGTCTGATTTCACCCCATGCAATGATTTGGAGATTGCATCTACATTGAAATTAAATCCAAACATATTTTGATTTGATTCTTCGTCCGATTGTGCTCCAGTTTCTTGGTCCGAATCGGAATCCGAGTTATTGGCATTTGCCACTTGAGTGGTAGGAAGAAAGGACTTGTAGGACACATCCTCAATCTCATTCAACAACTCCATTGTCTAATTTGAAGTCTAATCAAGTTGATATTGAAGAAAAGGTGATAAGTATAATATGGAAATATCATCTCTTACAACAGTCGCGTCAGAAGAAAAAAAAGGAACGCGAAATTTGAATTTGACGCGTCGCACTTTTTTTTTTGACTTATTATCACGTGTTGATTCACGTTTGATAAAATATAGGAGAAATCAAATTAATTTTTTCTGACTTCTCCAGCGAACTATTGGCGGTAAAGAGCATCCAAAAGGTACTTTAATGTATGAAACCCTATCTTATAGAAGTAGTTTTGTTTTGTAAGTAATATAAAAACTAAGAAGCTTTGTTAGCATGGTGAATACAAAATGTAAAAGCTACAGTTCACCTCCGAGCCGAGTCATAGTAATTAATTCAATTTGCTTACATAATATCAAGAGTGAAGGGTCTATTCCTCGTATAGCCGTAATTTGCTCGGAGTTGGTGAAGATTTCTTATGCATGAATGAAGTTATTTCACGTGACGGATTTATGTTTCTTTTTTTCGATAAGCTAAATTTCGTTAAACGACAAAGTACAATTTAATGATTTCAGAACATGTGATGATTACATTGTAGAAGAATATGAGCAATAATTTAAAACGACTTGAAATATGAATCGCCATTGCCGATCAAGCTATTATTTAAATTTTTAAAAAAATTTCACATGCTGATAATACGACAACCTTAATACATTTCAACCAGAGTCCTGCATTTTATGATCACGTGTTTTGATATCATCAAGATACAAAAGGAATTTTTCAGGCGCTGCAAAAAAAAAGAATGCGATGCTGCAGCTTACCGACTGTGTATAACTATAAATTTAGCACGAGTACCAATTACACAATAACCAGTTGGCTAAGAAAACACTAGTCAAGAGTAATTTTGTAACTAATATCAGCATTTTTGACTGTAATGGCATTTGTTTTTAAAGCATATATCTAAAAAAAAGAAGCACAAAAAAAAAAAAATTTGGTACATAATTTTTGAATCGGTGTGGCATTTCTTTTCGATCGTAAACATATACTTTATCAACCTTATTTAGATCTTAAGGTAAAAATTTTCAAATTTCTCCAAACTCATATAAATACAGACTAATCCTTAGTTTTTTTTTCTTAAACCACATTTGAGATAAATTTTTAAACATTCTTTCTTTTTAATAAACCCAACAATGTCTACTGAAGCTCGTGAAACTTTCCTTTTTACATCCGAATCCGTCGGTGAAGGTCACCCAGACAAGATCTGTGATCAAGTCTCTGACGCCATCTTAGACGCCTGTTTAGCTGTCGATCCATTATCAAAGGTTGCTTGTGAAACTGCAGCTAAGACCGGTTTGATTATGGTTTTTGGTGAAATCACCACCAAGGCTCAATTAGATTACCAAAAAATTATTAGAGACACCATTAAGCATATTGGTTATGACCATTCCGACAAGGGTTTTGACTACAAGACCTGTAACGTTTTGGTTGCCATTGAACAACAATCTCCAGACATTGCTCAAGGTTTGCACTATGAGAAGGCTTTGGAAGAATTGGGTGCTGGTGATCAAGGTATTATGTTTGGTTACGCCACTGATGAAACCGATGAAAAGTTGCCATTGACACTTTTATTGTCTCATAAATTGAATGCCGCTTTGGCTTCTGCAAGAAGATCTGGTGCTTTACCATGGTTAAGACCAGACACCAAGGCTCAAGTCACCGTTGAATATGAAAAGGATGGTGGTGCTGTTGTTCCAAAGAGAGTTGATACTGTTGTTATTTCTACCCAACATTCTGAAGACATTTCTACCGAAGACTTGAGAAAGGAAATCATCGAACATATTGTCCATAGAGTTATTCCAAGTGAATTATTGGATGAAAAGACCGTTTTCCACATTCAACCATCTGGTAGATTCGTCATTGGTGGTCCTCAAGGTGATGCTGGTTTGACCGGTAGAAAGATCATTGTTGACACTTATGGTGGTTGGGGTGCTCATGGTGGTGGTGCCTTTTCTGGTAAGGATTTCTCCAAGGTTGATAGATCTGCTGCTTATGCTGCCAGATGGGTTGCTAAATCCTTGGTTAATGCTGGTTTAGCTAGAAGAGCCTTGGTTCAATTTTCTTATGCCATTGGTGTTGCTGAACCATTGTCGATTTACGTTGACACCTATGGTACCTCAAAGTACACTTCTGATGAATTGGTTGCCATTATCAAGAAGAACTTTGACTTGAGACCAGGTGTCATTGTCAAGGAATTGGACTTGGCTAGACCAATTTACTTCAAGACCGCTTCTTATGGTCACTTTACCAACCAAGAAAACCCATGGGAACAACCAAAGCAATTGAAGTTATAAGTGAAGCTGGTGTTTTTTCACGTTTCATAACTTTTTTTCCAACGTTTTATTTTTTTAATACTAACGATTAATGTAATGACACCATAACCATTGAAATTTTTTTGGTTATCCGAAAGCTAACGCTCAACTCGTTGCTTTCCTTGTGATTTTTTCTTCACAAATCATTAACATGAATTTTCTTTCTTGTTTTAATTATAATTTTGTTACTTAATTTTCTTTTTTGTTTTTTTTATTTTATTAAGGATAGAGGTTTTTATTGCATTAATTTTGGGGTCCTCAACGGACGGTATTATTTAAAGAGTATAGATAATATAAATTTTATTTTTAAAAGTGTAAAATTTTATCTCTATGTTTCTTCATCGAATGGTATATGTGAAATATCATCAGTAATCAGTGGGAAATATCTATGGTAACCCAACCAACATAGAATTGCGCCCATTATTCCACCAAATCCAATGTCAAAGAAACTATGTCTATAATCCTGTGTTCGACTAATAGCAATATAAGTGGCAAATAAAAGAGGTAAGCAAGATCCAATAATAAAGTAAACATTTTTTAATGCATTCTTTTTGTACTGACCCAAAAACCAAAGGGTTAAATATCCTAATCCTGCAAAAGCAACAGAAGAATGGCCCGATGGTGTTGATTTCATACCATCCATTAAGTACATCAGACCCAATGGGCCTGTGCAAACAGATACGTCAACCAATGTATTCTTCGGTGTGTCTATAGTAGCACCACAACGTTCCAAAAAATCTGGTCTTGGGTTCCCTATCCAAATCTTTAAAATATCGGTTATACATGCAGTAATAGCCACAGTTACCCAAAGACCAAGATTTGAAACTTGAATTAAATGCAACTTGCTCAATTCATGTGAAGTAGTGATTGCTGATAAAAGGGTAATCAACAAAGAGGGTATCAAAAATGCATATAAAAAAAGTTCTGGATCATTGACTCTTTCTCTGACTGCAAAAGGATGAGATATTTTCTGATCCGATATCGTAAATTGTCTATAAAATGGTTCTGTAGTTTCTAAAACACAAATAAACAATACAATTAAGATAAAAACCACTATCCAATCAGGTAAAAACCTTTTGAATTTAGATGAAAGGAAATAAAGGCGAACACTCATGGTTGATATTCAGTATAAACCAGTCTACTGATTGCGCAATTGGCTGCACTATTGTTTAAAAACTTAGAAAACACGTATTGATAAAAAGGTTTTTTTTTCTTTTAATTTTTAATCTTGTGATACAAAGATCGGCCAGATTGAGATTTGATTCAGACAATCAATTTAATTTTCAATTATACAAAAGTGTTTTTAAATATTTTTATGATTAAGTCTATTAAAAAAAATTGATACTGTATAAAGAGATTCTTATGAAGATATCAAATATAAGGAGGCGAGAAAGAAGAATAAAATTAGTAAAAGCAAATCTTTATAAGCCAAAAAAATTATGAATTTTCTGTAGTACACAGAAAGTTGATGAAGTGAATATTAGAATAAGCATTTAATAGACTTAGTTCTTAAGCTCTTCGGAATCGTAAGAGTCTTGATGAGTGGTGTATCTGTCTCTAACCAATTTGGTAGTGTCGATTTCATCATGGTACTTTTCGGAAACTTCTTCTAAAGTCATTCTTCTAGTTTCTGGAAGCAACAAAGTGGTACCAACACCAAGCAACATGAACAAAGCAAAGATTTCCATAACATGTGGCAAGTAACAGTTTGGTTCCTTTGCAGAACAACCATGGTTGACTAAAGTACCAATACAGGTTTGAGCAATGACGGCACCAACCTTACCAGAAGCAGCAGAAATACCATGAGCAGTCGATCTGTATCTGGTTGGGAAAATTTCACCTGGAATAATAAAAGTGGTGGTGTTTGGACCAAAGTTTTCAAAGAATTGACAAAGGACGTATAAAGCCAATAAACCATGTTCACCAATCTTATGGTAAGCAAAACCAATAATACAGAACAAAATGGTCAAAATAATGAAACCACCCAATTGAATTGGCTTTCTACCGACAAAATCAATAGTAGCAACAGAAGCCCAGTAACCTGGCAAGGAACCAGCACAAATCAAAATCAAGTTACCAGCAGCAGAATTGTACAACTTAGTGTAAAGATCGTTACTAGAAGCATAACCAATGGTTTGCAAAATAATTGAAGTGTTCAATCCTAAACCGTAGAAAGCAACATCCAACATAAACCAAGAACCGGCAGTACCAAGTAAAATCTTACCATGCTTCCATTGACCGAAATGACGGACAAAGTCGCTGAAAGAAGCCTTTGGTGGAGCAATATCATGAGCAGCAACATCAATGGCAGCTTCGGCATCGGCAACCTTTTGAACGTCATCGTGTTCAACAACATCCAAAGCGTATCTTGGAGATTCAGCAATGGTCAATCTGTAGTAAAGAGCGATACAACCTGGAATACAACCCAAACCAATGATGATTCTCCACATTTGGTCAAGAGCCTTCAAACACTTACCTTCACATGGTCTCTTTTCCTTAAAATTGACATCCTTTAAATCGTCCTTATAAGCAGCAACAACAACCATTGCAACAATACCTGCAAATAATTGACCCAAACCTTGGTTGGAGAAAACAGCAGCCATAATAGCACCTCTCCATTTGGTAGTTGAAAATTCTGAAGAAATAATAGAAGATAATGGGTAATCACCACCGATACCAATACCCATGACAATTCTAACTGCAGAAAAGATAGCAACGAAATTAATAGCAGGGGAAGAACCAAGAGTACATTGTAAGATGGTAGCACAAATCATAATAATCAATTCCAAACCATAAATCTTTTTACGACCAACAATATCAGCCATAGCACCAAATGAAACTTGACCGATAATGGTACCAACAGAAGTAGAAACCTTAATCAAGGTACTGGTAGAAGCTGGAATTGCACCGGCTTCCCAGTAAACATAGGACATCATTGTAAGACCCAAGTTAATGGCAAAAAGATCATAAGAATCGGTCATGAAACCAACACCTGCAATCATAATCATCTTGATTTGAGTCCAACCAAAACCAGCATTGTCAATTTCTTCCAATGCCAATCTTCTTCTTTCAAGTGGGTCTTCAATATGGGCAAACTTACCCAAGTAATCCTTGAAAGCGGTCTTACCACCAGAGGTGTTTTCCTTGTATGCAACTTGATCAATATCAGACATTATATCTTTTTATTATTTGATAATTTTCAATGAGTAAGTAACTGAAGAAATTAAAATAAAAAGACTATAAAGAAGAGGGATTACTTGGGTTTATATATTAAATTGGGCTTCTTAATAAAACAATTAAATATCAATATATCGGAAAAAGAAATTGGGGCAATTCAAGATAAATTACTGATACAGTTACGATAATATAAAATTGAGTCTCGTGGGCCCCCCCAAAGGAGATTTATGCAGATATTTTGCAGTGAGATGTTCAATGGCCGTTCCGCCTAAAAAAAATATATGTACGTGAAAAAAAGAAATTGTGCTTGAGATTTGCATTTAAGAAACGCAAAAGCAAAATGCCAGTAAGTTTTGAATGTTATTTTATTATTTACGACTATTAATAATACATGTACTGCAGATTATGCTAATTGAAAAGATGCACGGGGTTGATAACAACCATATTTTGCCCACGATGTCCACCAAAACCGTTTGGTATCCAGGCTACATATTCTTTGTGAAGCTTTTTGCCGTGCTTCAATTTCCTACATCGTTTGCAAACCACGGCTTGTTGTTCCAAACCCAAGCTCTTGTGAGTTCTTCCCTTTATTGGAAACCTTATGGACGATGCTAAAAAACTTTTCAAAGGATAATAAATTTGTAGTACTCTACTATTTTGCGCTTGGAAATTCATTCTGATACTCTTGTAGTCATGTGAATAAGGAGATTGTCGAACTAATCTTCTCCCTTTTAATCCAAAATATTATTAAAAAAAGAATGCGATCGTGCACCATACCAGAAGTTGGCTTTTTACGGCTAACTAACTACTGATTTTATTTTTTTAAAAGTTTTTCTTTTTGGTTTGTATCTCTCGTTTATCGGTATCAAACGCACAAGACTCTTTAAAAGTGAGACGAAAACTACAGTTTTTACGGATGTCCCGGGTAATGCTGGCACGTTTCCTATCGAAGTCAATCGGCTCTTTCATCGCTATGGTTCTTCAAGCTGATTGAAATTTTCGAAGCGGGAATTCTTAGTTTTTCACTCTGCGCAGGACTGGCAGGTCCCACGTGTGCTGCAGATTTTTTTTCCTTTTTGGATTTCGCAACAATTGATTGCAGCCCACGTTTGTCGGTACTTTGCACGACTAACAAAACAAAACAAAAAATATTCAAAAGTCAGATCTCACATGCATGTCTACATATAATTTTTTTCCCACGTGTATGTTGTTCCTTCAATCGAAGGGCTTTTTTATTTAATATTTTTTAAGATTAGCTGGTTTTAGCGCAAATTTAGATGCAGGATTACCTGCGTACTTCCAATTTGTATTACTTCAATTCAAGGCTGAAATGTTTGATTTTCAAAGGAAACAGCTACGTAATTTCCCTTTAACCCGATTCATTGAATAAAAAATGAGTGATGAGAAGGTTAAAATAAAATAAGATTATAGCATATGTCATGGCTCACACTTCCAAAGTTAAATTTAAGATTTCCATTGAAGGGAATCCGTCATGTTAAAGCACTGAGGCCTATTCATTAATGATGACATAATCTCCTTAGTCAA
Organism: Kodamaea alishanica (nom. inval.); assembly: GCA_030563745.1. Taxonomy (NCBI): domain Eukaryota; kingdom Fungi; phylum Ascomycota; class Pichiomycetes; order Serinales; family Debaryomycetaceae; genus Kodamaea; species Kodamaea alishanica (nom. inval.). The sequence continues at coordinate 121,607 of JAJMJX010000023.1, forward strand.
GTAAATTAGCTTTCTCTATTGTTTATGTAACTAATTTACGTACATCTAATGGCAGCCGAACGTTATCTTCTGAAATAATTCTTGATTTTGTGGGGTAAATATTTCAGAATCAAAACAAAAATTTTAGAATACTTTTGCAAGAAATTTACAAAATTACGTAAAAAAGAAGATTTTACTTTTCATTTTAATGCAAAAGATTGCATAAGTTGGAGTATAACGTGCAATGATTTTATTTTAATCATACGTTCTACTATGATAGGCTCATGAAAATCTTTATCAGTAAGCCGGAAGTCTTTTATTTGTCGTCTATAAATTAATTCCAATCAAGAGAAAAGCGTCTTAAATCGTAGTTAATTAATGTCGAAAGAAATAAAAATTAACCGGGATACAGAAAAAAAAATCTTGCTTCCATAATATTGCTATTTTGCAGCCAATTCAACATAGACCGGAGGTTTTGTCGCATCTATATTTTATTTTCCTTAGTAATAGATCAATTAGAAAATAAATTACGTTTACGCGAAAACTAGAATGAATATTAATGTCCAAATTAACACTACGCCAAGATGAGAACTTGCTTTATTTAGCGTAAAACCTTCACTTTATTTTTCTGCAATTTGACATATGCCATTCTCAATCGATTAGAAAGCGAATCACAACAAATAATGTATGGATAAAGAGATGCATGACTTTAACCTATTGGGCGTTACATATGAACGATCAACGAGATTATTGATAAGTCTAGTTCTATTTTTATTTTTAGATTTGGTAAGAAATACTACATAGACATCCACTACTTAATCGAAAAGAACTTCTCGAAAAACTTACAATCATAGTAATTAAAGCAATTTCATTAAAAGAAACGGAAATTAGTAACTATTTTTCTTCACTTGCTAGCAATCAAAACAGAGTAGTTATCAGGGTCAGCAAGGACACCCATCTGCTTAGCAGGATCATACTTAGCAAACCAGTAGGCCTTATCGCCTAACTTGGAATCAATAGTTTGGGCAAACTTTTCAGCATTGGCAGAGCAAATAGCAATGTTATTGAAACCAGTGGTGGCCCCGTTTTCAGTAGAGTTCCCATCATGATATCCCTTGAATTCAGGATCAGACTCAGTACCCCAATTGTGGGTTAATTCAAGAATACCTTCTCTTTCAGGTTGAGGAACATTCTTACCGTGAGTGTAAGCCAAAAAGTAAAGGGTGAACTTAGCTTCATCGAATTTTTTTTCATTTATAACGGTGAAACCTAATACATCTCTGTAGAATTTCAATGAAGCTTTAGGATCCTTAACTCTGATCATTGAATGGTTGAATCTGTAAGAAGATACGCTGGTCTTACTTTCAACCTTACTGATACCATTTTCGATCAATTCAACCCAGTATCCATCTGGATCCAAGACAAATGCAATATCCTTTTGTCTGCCATCAGACAACTTCTTTTTGAAACTAACACCGTTTGATAAGAGACGTTTTTCAGCTGCAACAATGTTGTCAACAGAAATACAAGTATGACCAAAACCACGATGTTCTGGACCATTGCCATCATTAATCTTATAGTCAGCGTTGTTTTCATCACCTGGAGTATGTCTCAAGTGTAAGACACCCTGTCTGCTAGTCCATGTGTTGTCAGCAGAGTTATTATCAATGGCAATTGAATAAAGGTCATATGGAGGAAAATGAGATTTCTTCAAAAGCTTGAAGCCAAAGTTATCTTCGTAGAACTTAAGCGAAACCTTTGGATCTTTCACACGTAAGGTTGTACCATTAAGAATAAGTGAATTATCAATGTCAGTCATTTTTTTATATTATTACAGAATTGCTATTAAATTTTATAGAAGAGTAAACTTATTTATACCTTTTTTTTTTCTGAGACCGTCTGGTTTGATTTTCAAAATGCGCAAGCAATGCACTATTAGTAATAAAGCCGATAAGGGCGACAGGATTAAGAATTACATTAAAGATTTTTGACATAAATTGTCATTTTTTGATAGTTGTTAAGTTTATTCAAGTACTTAGATTTGTATAAATGTGATAAAACACCCACATGTATGTAATTTAGATATGTAATTTTAATTGAATTCTGTAAAAATTGAAGATTTGGCTCCAACAAGTGTGATTCCCAAATCGAGTAAAAATCTGGGACTAATTGGTTCCCATCAACCTTCACATTATTAACCGTTGAAAAATCATTTTGTGGGGGAAAAGAAGCGTAACGAAAATTTTTTTTTGCCTCGGAGGAAAGTCTGACTAAAAGATCTCCGTCGTATAGATCTTTTATATCGTATAGATAGACACAAGTATAAATAGTGGCTTCTTTTTAAGACTGCCTCGAAATCAGAAAGTTGCTTATATAATGTTCAGAACTATCAGACCGTTTTCAACAAGATCATATCTTAATTCAACTCACACTTCTGGGCTGCCCCGTAAGACTTTGGCGGATATCGCCGCCAAATACAAAAGTGGCAAGCCCATTAGTATGGTGACATGTTATGATTTCCTTACAAGTCGTATGGTGGATCGAGCAAATATTGATGTGGGTCTAATCGGTGATTCTCTTGCTATGACTACTTTAGGATTTAAAGATACCAATGAGTTGACTTTGGAAGAATTTATGTTTCATGTTAAATCTGTTGTTAGAGGCAATGAAAAATCTTTTTTAATAGCTGATATGCCATTCGGTAGCTTTGAGAAGTCGATAGAACAGGCAGTTGATACTGCAATCAAATTAGTCAAGTTTGGTAAAGTACAAGCCATTAAGATCGAAGGTGGTAACGATGAAATGATACCTACCATCAAGAGATTGGTTTCGATCGGGATCCCTATTATTGGCCATGTTGGTTTGACTCCACAAAAACACAACACCTTGGGAGGTTTCAAATTACAAGGCAACTCGACTGAAAGTGCCATTAAGGTATATCAAGAATGTCTCAACCTTCAAAAAGCTGGTGTTTTCGGTATAGTTTTGGAGTGTATACCAAATAAATTGGCTCAATATATCACCGAGCGCCTTACAGTTCCCACAATTGGGATTGGTGCTGGGCCACATTGTTCGGGCCAGGTTTTAGTCATGGCTGATTTACTCGGTATTAACGATCCTTCGGATTCTCATAAGCCAAAGTTCGTAAAGAGTTATGAAAACTTTTTTGAAAAAGGTGTCGAAGCTTTAAAAACATATGATTCGGATTTACTTGAAAAGAAGTTCCCATTACCCGATGAACATGGCTATAAAATCAAACGTGATGTTTTTGAAGAATTCAAGCAAAAAGCAGAACAACTTGAGTAATTAATACTCTTTATTTATTACATTTTTATTATTTATTTGAAAAGTTGGGTAATAGTTATCTAGAAGATCCCCATATGAATAGATTTTTTTTGATAAGCGTTTCTTTTTTTTTTATGTTTTTTATATTAATTTTTTTTTATATCCAAGGTAACCTATAAAATGACAAGAACCGTTATTCAAAACACCGACGAGAATATTCTTCGTGTATTCTGGGTCAGACATGGTCAGACTGATCATAACATCAAAAAAATATTACAAGGTCATATGGACATCGATATGAATGACACCGGAAGACAGCAAGCACAATTAGTCGGAGAAGCCTTCTCTCTGATCGAGTTAGATGCACTTATCTCATCAGATTTAATACGTTGTCAAAACACAATTAGTGAAATAATCAAATATCAGAAACTAAAGGAAGTAAGGTTGACTCCCAACTTAAGAGAACGTAATATGGGTGAGGTCGAAGGGATGTACTTAAAAGATGCTTTAGAAAAGTATGGTATTGATTTCAGAGACAAAGGAGAAGGATCTGTCAAATTTAAGAAGCGCGTATCCGAAGAGTGGAAGAGCGTTTTAAAATCTCATAATCAAGATACTAATATTCTTTTATGTACTCATGGTGGTGTTCTTAAGATGTTTATAAACCATTTATTCGATGTACACCACTACAACTTAAATCCTGAGTTGACTAAAGATGACTTGAAGACTCCATTCAATACTTCGGTTGCCATAGTCGATGTAAATAAGCAAGACATTTCGCGGAGTGTGATTCAGATGTTTGGTAATACTGATCACTTGGGCGGCCATTTTGAAGTGAAGGATCAACTTTTGAGATAGAAAAGGACAAAAGTAAATAGAGACTAATTTAATAAAACTTTTTATTATGAAAAATCTAGAATTAAAACTAAACCGTATGGATCAAAGCATTGATTTTCAATATTTGAGAACTTATACTTTAAAGTGTCTGGTAGCGCATATAAACCGAGAAGTTAAAAAAATACTTCAACTTTGTTTGAGTTTCAAGAGGTCAATTTTTACACATGCTTAGAATTTTCAATAGACCACATATAGGCCACATTCCTGGTAGAGTGTCCTTATCAACGTATTCTAACTACTTGGGTGACTCGTTATCTAAAGATATAGAAACTGTGAAATTAGTGTCTGAAGAATTCCAACCCGAAAAAAAGTCAGACAAAGCGCCTGTGATCTTTCTTCATGGTCTATTTGGAAGTAAGAATAACACTAGAACCGTATCAAAGCAGTTGGCACGCAGATTGGATCGTACTATTATTGGGTTAGATTTGAGAAATTTTGGTCATTCACCACATAACCAGAGATTAGACTACCCATCTTTGGCTGCAGATGTCGAGAGATTTATTGAGGAATCCGACTTTACTGCCAAGCCTATTTTAGTTGGCCATTCCATGGGAGCTAAGGTTTCTATGGCCGTTGCTTTGAGACGTCCAGAATTACCAGGAATGATTGTTTCTGTCGACAATTCACCGGTTGATTTGACTCCAAGTTCAACTTCAAATTTTAATAAATATGTTAACCAATTGAGACTATCTTTGGAAAAATATAAATATACAAACATACAAGATGTCGATGCACAATTAGCGAAAGTGGAGCCATCAAAAGTTGTCCGTCAATTTCTTTTAACTAATGTGAATAGAAACAAGTCGGATGAACCCATCACTTCCAAAGTTCCTTTAGATATAATTAGTGATTCCATTATTTCAGGTAGGATTGCTGGTTGGCCATTTGACCTGAACCAATCAAGATGGACAAGCGGACCATCGCTCTTCATTAGAGGCACTAAATCACTGTATATGGCCGATGAAGTCATTCCAGACATTGGTAAGTTTTTCCCTGATTTCGAAATTAAAGATATAGATTCAGGTCACTGGGTTATTAGTGAAAAACCGCACGAATTTATGGATACTTTACAAGAATTTATAGAAAGAAAAGAGGATGATTAGAATATATTTATTTAATAGAATTTTGTTTTACAAATCACCAACCTTGACTTTACCATTGTTTACAAAGTCGTCATAAACGTCGAATCTTCTTTGATAATGTACAGGGATAGCTTCTCTAATTTTTGGTAGCAAATCCTTATCCAATTCAGCATATAAAATCTCTTCACCTTCTCCAGCTTCTGCAATGATTTGACCAGAAGGATCAACTACAAGCGAGTGACCATAAGCTTGATAACCATCACCACCAACATCTCTAGCCGGAGAACATAAGACGGTGAATAATTCGTTGTCTACTGCTCTTGATCTGGCCAATAAGTGCCAGTGTAATGGACCAGTGGTGGTATTAAAAGCACCGGGGTAAAACATTGCGAATGAGTTATGCGGAGAGCGTGAAGCGATCGAGGCCAATTCGGGGAACCTAATGTCATAACAGATCCCCAAGCCGACATTCCCATAATCACCCAATTTGAAAACAGTCGCCTTATCACCACCAGATAAAGTAACCGATTCTTTAAAAGTAATCCCATTAGGAATGTCGATATCAAACAAATGGACCTTTCTGTGCTTTGCTATAATCTCACCCAGTGGTGCAAATGTAATCGAAGTGTTGAAAATTTTATCGTCTTGGGTTGGATCGTGTTCAGGAATAGAGCCACCAACAATGAAAATCCCATATTTTTTAGCCAAACCTGAAAGTAAAGTCGTAGTTGGACCGCTTGGAATCAATTCAGCATAGTTACGGAATTGATCTACTGCATATGGAGAATTGAAACATTCTGGAAGCATAATCAAATCCAAATCGCCAATTTTGGAGTTGGATACAGCATCTTCTATAAATTTGGTAACTTTAACAAGATTCGCTTGTTTATCAACGCCAGCTTTCAATTGAATAAGCGCAATCTTCAACGATTTACTCAATGGATTCTTTAATACACTCATCTTATAATTGTCAATAAATAAGGGGTATTTGATTCTGTAATTTGACTCAAATCGAAGCGAAAAATATCACAAAAATGTGTCATAAATTAGATCTGAATTTTTCAATTGTCAACGGCGAAAATGAACACTACAAATTAATCTTGAAGAATTTTAATTAAACAAAGAAAGAAATCGACAGAGAAAGGAAATCTAATACCATGAGAATTTGATTTATGTCGATCTTTAATAATATTCATTACTTTTTTACCACTTCGTTTGTGGAAGCTGCTTGATCCGAACCAGGGTCTTTTTCACTATCACCGGAATGCTTCGTGTAGTATCTCCTTTGTGCGAATACAAATATCAACGATAGAATTATACCAAAACCAGCGAGGCCCATACCCATACGAAACGCATTTCTGTACGCTAAAACGGTCGTATCAAAACCGGGTGCTTTATTCTTTGTTGTATAGTATGCGACTGTACCTGCAATTCCCAATCCAATTGAGATAGAATAGTTGACGAATGTAGCAACCAAAGATCCAGCTATCCCTTGCTGATGAGGCGGTAATGCTTGAGAAAGCAAGATACAACCTGCAGGGAATGATAAATCCATTCCGATTGGCTGGATCAACAAAGATACAAACTTTTGGGCCCAAAAGATTTGACCAACAGGACGGGTACCCATGATAACAATACCAACAAAGAAGGCCAACATGGCCAAAAACATGACAAAAGCCAGCGGAAACCTTGTCAAGAAAAAAGGAGAGGCCATAGCTGCACAGAACCCTGCAATCGCAGCTGGTGCGATGAGCACACTTGCCATCAAAGGAGAATCGTGATCGATGTCAATAGACCAGCGAATGGTATAAAAAAGCCAGATACCAAAACATGACCAACCAGCAGCGATACAACCAAGGACAAACCCAGTTTCACCACGCAACACAGATGGGGGCACCAATGGATATTCAACTCTCAATTCGATAAAGTAGAATAAAACCATCGCGAGGAATCCAACAATAAGCAAGATATAAATGTATGGATGTGACCAGCCAACCGTTGGGCCTTGGTTCCAAGCAAAGTTGATTAAGACCAACCCAGAAACACCAACTGCGGAACCCACGTAATCAAACGATTGAGTTTTGTAAAGTTTGACACCGATGTGGTTTGGAATTATAATGTAAGCATAAACAGCACCAACAAGACAGCATATTGCGCCAATCCAGTAGCCCCAAGGCCACCACACTGTGTCAATGGCACCGTTAATCAAGGCACCCGCAAAGAAACCGCTGGCAGCAACCGCACCAAGCAATGCGAAGCAAATATTCTGTTTCAAAGAACCCAGTGGATAATAGCAACCGATTACAGCCTGAGTATTAGGCATAAGGATAGCAGGTCCGATACCTTGGAATGCTCTAAACACGTCATAAACAATGGCGGACTTTCCGAATGCAGTAAAACCAGCGGCCATGGTAAAAAGTGCCGACCATATATAGCCAATTACAAATAATAATTTGTAACCATACAAGTCGCCCAATCTTCCAAAGATAAGAATGAACGTACCAACGGTCAACGAGTATGCTGCTGCAAACCATGACATTTCGCCCGGATTGTTTTCAACATTGAACTGCTTACCAATCGAATTCGAGTTGATAATTGACAGGGAAAGAAGTGCTTGAGTGAATACTTGGGATAAGCAAAATAAAATAATCAAGAATACTTCTCTTATGGGTGAGATCTCCTCATGCGATGGGCTCGCTTTAGGAAGCTCATCGTAAGGTTCATTTGTCATTGCATCCGCTAATTCGGTATGTATGGATAGATGATCTGCATAACTCAAGTTACGACTTTGTTGAGAAGTTATATCGTTTTCGGGTTTATTTTCTGCGGTTGGAAAATAATTAACAGTCGAGACTTCTGACATAATGCTATATTTATTAACTACCTTCTAATCTAATCTACAATTTTTTCGCAAATAACAACATTATTTATATGATATAAATTTGCCACTGGAGAGCCTGTAAAGGCTTGCTTTGGCTTTTTGGTCTTCGTAAACGGGTTTTTTAAGTCTCCAAACTACTAAAAATTACCAGGAACTGATTGCTAACTTGATAAAGATGAGGCGAAAAAAGAACTGCAAAAAGAGAAGCGGCTTTACTCCTTGTCGCCCCTCCGTGCTTTCGGGGCTCGCTGAAGGTCACATTATCGAGACTAGCTTTTCTATTCTTCACATAGCATGATTCTTATGCATATAGTCTAATTAATATCGCGTTTTGTGCTTATATTTTATTCTTATCAAGTGAAGCGTGATTTGATACTAAAATTTTGGCAGTTAATGTGTTGCCAAACGAATTTTTAATTACCAATTAATTAAATAAATAGGTCTGCTCAAATGATTTCGTCTAATATAGTCTAATCTACGTTCTATGTAATTAAACTGCAGCTGGAGTGTCTTGAGAGTCAAAATCTTTTTCTCCGAGTTCGGGATGCTTTTTGTTGTATTCCATTTGCTTGAATACAAATATCAACGATAAAATTACACCAAAACCAGCGAGGCCCATACCCATACGAAACGCATTTCTGTACCCCAAGACGGTTGTATCGAAACCAGGCTCTTTATCCTTTGTCGTATAATATTCAACTGTTCCTGCAATTCCCAAGCCGATAGAGATCGAATAGTTGACGAATGTAGCAACCAAAGAGCCAGCTATCCCTTGCTGATGAGGCGGTAATGCTTGAGAAAGCAAGATGCAACCCGCAGGAAATGATAAATCCATCCCAATTGGTTGGATCAACAAAGATACAAACCTTTGAGCCCAAAAGATTTGACCAACAGGACGGGTGCCGATAATAACAATACCAATAAAGAATGCCAACATAGCCATAAGCATGACGCAAGCCAGCGGCATTTTCAGCAAAAAGAAAGGGGACGACATAGCTGCACAGAATCCTGCAACAGCGCCAGGAATGAAGTGTACACCTGCCATCAAAGGAGAATCGTGGTTGACGTCAAGAGACCAACGAATAAGATAATAAAGCCAAACACCAAAACAGGACCACCCAGCCGCGATACAACCAAGGACAAACCCAGTTTCACCACGTAGCACAGATGGAGGCACTAATGGATATTCAACTTTCAATTCGACAAAGTAGAATAAACCCAAGGCGAGGAATCCAACAATAAGCAAGACATATACGTATGGATGTGACCAGCCAACCGTTGGGCCTTGGTTCCAAGCAAAGTTGATTAAGACCAACCCAGAAACACCAACTGCGGAACCCAAGTAATCAAACGATTGCGTTTTGTAAAGTTTGACACCGATGTTGTTTGGAATTACAATGTAAGCATAAACAGCGCCAACGGCACAATATATTGCGCCAATCCAGTAGCCCCAAGGCCACCAAACTGCGTCCATGGCACCGTTAATTAATGCACCAATAACGAAACCGCTGGCAGCAACAGCACCAAGCAATGCGAAGCAAATATTCTGTTTCATAGAACCCAGTGGATAGTAGCAACCAATTACAGCCTGAGTATTAGGCATAAGGATAGCAGGTCCGATACCTTGCAATGCTCTAAACACATCAAAAAGAATGGCAGACTTTCCGAATGCAGTAAAACCAGCGGCCATGGTGAAAAGTGCCGACCATACATAGCCAATTACAAATAATAACTTGTAACCATACAAGTCGCCCAATCTTCCAAAGATAAGTATAAAAGTACCAACAGTCAACGAGTAAGACGCAGCAAACCATGACATTTCGCCGGGATTATCATCCACGTTGAATTGTCTCCCAATCGAATTCGAGTTGATAATCGACAGAGAAAGGAATGCCTGAGTCAAAACTTGTGAAATGCAAAACAAAATAATCAAAAATACTTCTCTTATAGGCGATATTTCTTCATGTGATGGGCTCGCTTTGGGTAGGTCATCATAAGGTTCATCTCTCATTGCTTCTGCTAATTGCGAGTGGGTAGAGTCAAGATCTGCATGACTGGTACTACGAATAAATTGTGTATTTTGTTCAGATCTCTCTTCAACCTGTGGAAAATAATCAACTGTCGAAGATCTCGACATAATGTTGAATGTGAAATCGATATCAATTTAAGTAAATTAAATAATTAGGCATCGATTTTTATATATAGGAAAGTAAACATCTAATCGTATTTAAAAAATTATGCATGGATGACAGGATTTTCACCCGGGCTTTTTGTTTTGATCCGGAAAATTACTAAATATTTATAAAGGTGCAAAAATAAATCGAAGCCGTTTTGACGTCATGCCAAGGAATTATATTAATAGCCTTATAATTAAGTATCTAAGTTTCAATTTTAATTGTAATCTCCCGAAGTTGTTTGATATAAAGGTGAAACTTTGATAAATAAATTCTATACGGCGTCTCCAAAACATTCTATTGACTAAATTAATAGCAAAGTTCAATGATTGGGCCTAATGCAATGCAATAAGAATACGGTTTATATCTACTAGACGGCCGTGCCTTCAGAGTCAGAGTCCTTTTCTTCAAGTTCGAGAGGTTTCTTTTTATATCTCATCTGTTTGAATACAAATAACAATGACAAAATTATACCTAAACCGGCGAGACCCATACCCATACGGAACCCGTTCCTATAACCCAAAACTGTGGTGTCGAAGCCTGGTTCTTTACGTTTTGTGGTATAATGCTCAACTGTACCTGCAAATCCCAAACCAATTGAGATAGAATAGTTGACGAACGTAGCAACTAATGAACCAGCCATTCCTTGTTGATGACGCGGCAATGCTTGAGAAAGAAAGATACAACCCGCAGGGTATGATAAATCCATTCCGATTGGTTGAATCAACGACGAAACCAATTTTTGGGCCCAAAAGATTTGACCAACTGGACGGGCACCCATGATAACAATACCAACAAAGAAGGCCAACATGGCCAAAAACATGACAAAGGCCAGCGGAAACCGTTTCAAGAAGAAAGGAGCTGATATGGCAGCACAGAAACCCGAAATTGCGCAAGGAATGAAGTGGATGCTCGCCATCAAAGGAGAATCGTGATCGATGTCAAGAGCCCAACGAAATGTATAATAGAGCCAAGCGCCAAAACTTGACCACCCAGCCGCAATACAACCAAGAACAAACCCAGTCTCACCACGCAACACAGATGGAGGTACCAAAGGGTGTTCAACTCTCAATTCGATAAAGTAGAATAACACCATCGCGAGGAATCCAACAATAAGCAAGATATAAATGTATGGATGTGACCAGCCAATAGTTGCACCTTGATTCCAAGCAAAGTTAATCAATACCAACCCAGAAACACCAACTGCGGAACCCACGTAATCGAACGATTGAGTCTTGTAAAGTTTGACACCGATATTGTTTGGAATTACAATGTAAGCATAAACAGCACCAACGACACAGAACATGGCGCCGATCCAGTAACCCCAAGGCCACCAAACTGTTTCAATGGCACCGTTAATTAAGGCACCAAAGAGAAAACCAGGAGCAGCAACAGCACCAAGCAATGCGAAGCAAATATTCTGTTTCATAGAACCCAGTGGATAGTAGCAACCGATTACAGCTTGAGTATTAGGCATAAGGATAGCAGGTCCGATACCTTGCAATGCTCTAAACACATCAAAAAGAATGGCGGACTTACCGAATGCAGTGAAACCAGCGGCCATGGTGAAAAGTGCCGACCATATATAGCCAATTACAAATAATAACTTGTAACCATACAAGTCGCCCAATCTTCCAAAGATGAGAATAAAAGTGCCCACAGCCAACGAGAAAGATGCGGCAAACCATGACATTTCGCCCGCATTATCATCCACGTTGAACTGCTTACCAATCGAATTCGAGTTGATAACTGACAGAGAAAAGAACGCTTGAGTGAATACTTGTGATATGCAAAACAAAAGAATCAAGAGTGATTCTCTTATGGGTGAAATCTCCTCATATGATGGGCTTGCTGTATTGATCTCGCCATAAGGCTCATGCGCCACTACTTCTGCTGATTTCGAGTGGACAGAGTAAAGGTCTGCATGACTGGTACTAAGACTTAATTGCAGTGTAGTGTCGCTTTGTTCATGTTTAGTTTTCAAAGAAGGAAAAGTATTAATAGTCGAACTTGCAGTCATAGCGGTATATTTATTAATAGTCGTCTGACCAACAAATCACTAGACACCCTGACATCTGCCCGTATTTATATGAAGACGGAAATATGATCCTATTTTTAAAAAAAATGGGTGGCTGATAGGATTCTCGCAAAGACTGCATAACCCTAATGCTTACTAAAAGCTGATTCAATAGTGGGCTTTAACTCATATTTACGTGAAAGCGATTATCTGATCAATGTAGAGATTTATGCATGGCTGACAGATTCTCGCAAAGACTGCATAATCCCGAAAATCACTAAACTTTTTAGAGCGTGAATAATGAACTACTTTTAAACGGCTTCACCCCATCCTGCAGATACGATTTTTGACATCTTATTCGAGAATTTCTATTTTCACTCTAGTTTTACAGATCTGCAAGTAAATTCAATTTTTAAAAAATGTATTGGGAATTATTAAAAGAAAGTTAAAAAAAACAAGTTACAAGATTCTAAATAGATCTCTAAAATTAATCATAAATGAAATAAATAGGCTAGCTCAAAGTATTGAGCGCAATGCAATGATATGTAATATGCAATTTACATGTATTAGACGGAATTTGGGGTGTCTTCCGAACCAGAATTCTTTTCTGTTAGTTCTGGATGCTTTCTTTGATGATACATCTGCTTAAAAACAAACACCAATGATAAGACAATACCCAACCCAGCGAGACCCATACCCATACGGAAGGCATTTCTATAGCCCAAAATGGTCGTTTCAAGACTGGGTACTTTATCCTTTGTTGTATAGAATTCGACGGTACCTGCAATCCCCAAGCCAATTGAGATCGAATAGTTCACGAATGTAGCAACTAAAGAGCCAGCCATCCCTTGCTGATGAGGCGGTAATGCTTGAGAAAGCAAGATACAACCGGATGGAAACGATAAATCCATCCCTATTGGTTGAATTAGCAAGGAAACAAACTTTTGGGCCCAAAAGATTTGACCAACAGGACGGGTACCCATGATAACAATACCAACAAAGAAGGCCAACATTGCCAAAAACATGACAAAAGCCAGCGGAAACCGTTTCAAGAAGAAAGGAGACGACATGGCTGCGGAGAAACCTGCAATAGAAGTAGCAATAAAATAGACACTAGCCATCAAGGGAGAATTATGGTCGACCACAATAGACCATTGAATCGTATAAAAAAGCCATATACCAAAACATGACCAACCAGCAGCGATACAACCAAGGACAAACCCAGTTTCACCACGCAACACAGATGGGGGCACCAATGGATATTCAACTCTCAATTCGATAAAGTAGAATAACACCATCGCGAGGAATCCAACAATAAGCAAGATATAAATGTATGGATGTGACCAGCCAATAGTTGCACCTTGATTCCAAGCAAAGTTAATTAAGACCAACCCAGAAACACCAACTGCTGAACCCAAGTAATCGAACGATTGAGTCTTGTAAAGTTTGACACCGATGTTGTCTGGAACTACGATGTAAGCATAAACAGAAGCAACAAGTCCGCACATGGCACCGATCCAGTAACCCCAAGGCCACCACTTAGTTTCAACAGCACCATTTATAATCGTACCAATGGTGGCCCCTGTTGCAGCAATCGCACCAAACAACGAAAACGAAAGATTTTGCTTGAATGAACCTGGTGGATAATAACTTCCAATGATAGCTTGAGTGTTTGGCATAAGAATAGCTGGGCCGATACCTTGAAATGCTCTAAATATATCAAAAACAATAGATGAATTGCCAAATGCAGTGAAGCCAACAGCCATGGTAAAAAGAGCGGACCATATGTGGCCAATAACGAGTAACTTTTTGTATCCATACAAGTCACCCAATCTTCCAAAGATAAGAATGAACGTACCAACGGTTAATGAGAAAGATGAAGCAAACCATGACATTTCACCTGGGCTATCTTCAACGTTGAATTGCCTACCAATCGCAGTCGAGTTGATAATGGACAGGGAAAGAAGTGCTTGAGTGAAAACTTGTGATAAGCAAAACAAAATTATCAAAAAAATCTCTCTTATAGTTGAGATTTCTTCATGTGATGGGCTCGCTTTAGGAAGCTCATCGTAAGGTTCATTTGTCATTGCTTCTGCCAATTGAGAGTGGACAGAATGGAGGTCTACACGACTCGTATTCCGACTTAGTTGTGGTGCTATGTTTTCATCATCTTTTTTATCCGTTTGTGGAAAATAATCAACCGTTGAATCTTCAGACATTTGAATTATTGTTGATAAATTATGCCGATAGCATTTTAGGAATTATTGACTATTTATATATTTGATTGAAAAATATGCTATTTTTTGAGATGCTACTTGCTTTTTGTCAATATTAGTAACGCTTTATTAAGTTTGTGCGATTATTAATTGCGCGCAAAAATAAAAAGATGAGTAAGCGGCGGTATCTCCGCAACCTCGGCTTTCTAGGATCTATTCCGAATAGTGCGTTCATATTGTGCATAACAATGGATATGGCCGCACCTTAATTATTTGATTGACTTAGGTACGATCAATCAACCAATCTATTCGATCAAGAAGAGAGTTAGAAATCTTACGAATAAACCAGTTGACTGCAAAAAAAAAAAAACTGAAAATGTGGCTTGGCTCGCATCGATTGATCTAAAGAATCAACATGTGTTCATTTTTTTTCTGCTCTATCAATTTCAGTCTGTGTTTAATCAAAATAATGACAGTTTTACGTGTTATTAAACGAGAGAAACTAAAAGTCGTGGCAGGTGGGATTTTACTTCTTCTCTTGGCACATGTGTTTTCGAGTGACTATATACATAATAAAAACGGAGTTGATAGAGTGATTTTTACTGATCAAACGGCTAAAGGCCTGTCATTTCCTGTCGCAACCAAACCAATTAAAGCCGATGCAGCCAAAGCACTGATTTTGGCGAGTATACGCGACTATTCAATCTTCTTCAATGGCTTGGAAGACTATGCTATTGATGCTCCTTCTATCAAAGATAAATACACGACTGCAAAAGCAAGTGAACTTTTCGCAGATAGTGATGACTTTTTATTTTCGAAAGAATACTTAGAAAACGTTTTGGACATACCTGAAACAACCTTGGAGAAGATGAAGAAGTCTCATCGCGATTATGTCAGCACTCATATGCACAAATTGATCGAAATTTATGGCATTTCGACCTTTGGGAGCGTTATGAAGTCTGATCCAGAATGGGCCAACTATAGAGGGTCTTCTGGTTACGTTTTGGTCGGTGGTGGCAAATACAGTTGGTTGTCTTACTTGGTGATTAAACAGATGCGTATTACTGGTTCTAAATTACCAATCGAATTGTTTATTCCAAGTCAAGATGAATACGAAGCTGATTTCTGCGAAAAAGTGCTACCTACATTGAATGCGAGATGTAATGTTTTTGATGACGCCTTGGCTAAAAATTTGAAAGCTAAATTTGATATAAATGGTTTCCAATATAAGATGTTGGCATTGATTAGTTCAAAATTTGAAAATGTCTTGTATATTGACTCCGACAACTTCCCAACTAAAAACCTTGATTACCTTTTTGAATCAGAATTATACAAAGAGAAAAACATGATTTTGTGGCCTGATGCATGGGCAAGAACCACCAATCCGAAGTATTTTGACATTGCCAATGTAAATGTCACCGAAAATAAGGTAAGATACTCTGCATATGATAAAAAGCAAGCTGAAAAAAATGGGCTTTCGGATGTCAAACCATTAAGCGAGTATACGTTTAAGGACTCGCATTACCATGATTTTGAAAATACTTTACCTAACCCATCCTCTGAAACAGGTATGTTAATTATCAACAAAACGTCCCACTTGAAGACTTTATTATTATGTTTATATTATAACGTTTTCGGACCTAAGTTTTACTACCCTTTGCTTACCCAAGGTTCTGCAGGCGAAGGTGATAAAGAAACCTTTATTGGTGCAGCACATGTCATGAATGAGCCTTGGTTTCAAACTTTGAAGCAATTCCAATGGGTTGGTTACCATTCTGAAAAAACTGGCGAGTTTGCTGCAAAGGCTCTTGGCCATTACGATCCTATGCAATCTCAAATCAGCAATAGTGACAACATAGACTTGATCTTTATGCATTTATCATATCCTAAATTCTGCCCAGACTGGTTGTTTGAGTACCACGATTTAGTCTATGCAAACCTGAATGATCATATTAGAATGTATCAACCAGTTTACGAAAACGTTGGCTATGATTTCGATTTGCGTGTATTTCAATTATTTGTTCAAGCACTTTGTCCGAATTACTACGATACCAATGGTAATTCTATTGATGGGGAGCCAGTTACAAAATCTGAATACATGGGCAGATACTTGAAGTATGTTGGTGATGAAACAATCGAAGTCAAGAGATGTAATGCATTATTTATTCCTCATTTGAAATGGTTAAAGGCAACTACCAAATATCCAACAAAACACTACTAGAGCATATTTATAATACATATATGCATATATATATATATACACTTTCTTTACAACAGATTTCTATTTAATTACATAATTATTTTTCAAATAGTATAAAATTTGACTGTACGTTTATTAGCAAGCATTTTTAGGAGTTTATAAAATATACCAAAAAGTTTAGGAGATATTTTTCCTTTGTTTGCTATTTGAGATTACTAATAAAGGAGAAGAACCAGTTTGATTATGATATAACCATATTGGAATCTTCTTGTGTTGGTAAGTTTCACCGGAGTTAGCCTACATTAAATTTTCTTAAATTCCAACTTTTATTTTTCCCTGCTTTTGCGTTGCGGAGAAGTTTCTTTAATTGAATTGAGATATGTATCGTTTGGCCAGGGCAAGTCCTTCAGTATTCAAAAGACTAATGCTGAATAAAAGACTCGTTGATTTGCCAAAGAGCTCATCATTCACAGCTGTGTTGGATGCTGATGCCAAAATAAGCTCGAAACAGATCGCTTTAAACAATGAAAACGCAGTGATAAATACCCCAAGAATAATTACACTGGGAGCCTTTTCGTGGTCTTTACCAGAAGAAAGAAAAGAATATAAATATCTCACTTCAAGCTTGGCTGCTTTGAAAGACCTTGGCTTGGATCCAAACCAGATAGACGACCCCGTTTATCAAAGCATTGTCAGTGGTAAGTTTTATCTCGATGAAAGAGATTCGTTTCAGGAAAAAGGATTTCCTTTCCCCTATTCTCAAACGTATGCAGGGTGGCAATTTGGACTGTTCTCTGGTCAATTGGGTGATGGAAGAGTCTTGAACCTTTTTGAAGTCCCTAAAGTTAGTGGTGGGAATTCTGTTCTCAATAGATCTGTTTATGAAGTGCAATTGAAGGGTTCAGGCAAGACACCATATTCAAGGTTTGCGGATGGTAGAGCTGTTTTGAGGTCGTCTATTCGCGAGTATATTATATCGGAGCATATGAATGCGATCGGAATACCTTCTACAAGAGCACTTTCTTTAACTTATTTGCCTCAGACTATTGCACTTCGAAGTACATCCGAAAAATGTGCGATAGTGTCAAGATTCGCAGAACTGTGGATCAGATTAGGTACTTTTGATTTATATAGATGGAGAGGTGACCGAAAGGGAATCAAGAAGTTGTCAGACTATGTGATTAACGAATTATTTACTATTCAAGGTAAAAAATTCTCCAACTTCGAAGAAATTTTGAAATTAAGACCCGAATTAATAAAAGAGATTGGAGAGTTGACTATTTATGACAAGATGTATTATGAAATTATCGTCAGAAATGCTTCAACAACAGCTTTATGGCAAGTATATGGGTTTTTGAATGGGGTTTTAAATACAGACAACACCTCTATCTTGGGCTTATCAATGGATTACGGTCCGTTTTCTTTTATGGATAAATATGATCCTAATTATACACCCAACTCAGAAGACCTTGAACATAGGTATGGCTATCGTAATACACCTACTGCTATTTGGTGGAATTTGACTAGATTGGGTGAAAATTTGGCTGAATTGATCGGTTCTGGTCCTGAATTGATTTCTGAATATGATAATTTGAAAATTGATGCAAAACTTGAGGATCAAATTATTGGTAGAGCTACTAAGGTGATTGAAGTCGGTGGTGACTTGTTTCAATACGTATTTATGGTAAAATACGTGGAGACTTTTTTAAACAGATTGGGTTTATCACACAAATTAATCGATTATTCAAATCCTGATCAGTTGAACAAAGAATTGATTGTTCCGTTGCTTGAGATGTTTTTCAAGTCTGAAATTGATTTCAACAAGTTTTACTTGAACTTACAAAAGTCGAATATAGCAAGCAGCAATTTTGATGCAGAGAGTATTGCAGAAAATATTCTTTTACTGAATGTTGACTTTGACGAGCCTGATGTGAAGTACCCTCGTTCCGAAATTATCGAAGATATTAAGAGCTGGCTCGCAATTTACAGAACTTTTGTACTTGAATCTCAGAAATTGGATGACAAAACAGGTGTTGAAATAAGTCACAAGTACAACCCATTATTTTTGCCTCGTAATTGGATCTTGGACGAGGTTATTGAATTTACCACAAGATCAAATGCAGAAGACTTATCATATTTGAACAAATTGCAGAAGATGAGCTTTTATCCATTTGATAGTTCAAAGTGGGGACCTGAATTAAAGGAATTGGAAGAAAAATGGATGTTACAAGGTGATTATGGTGAAGATTATTCTATGTTACAGTGTAGTTGTTCTAGTTAATGATTAATCTTGTTTAATATATTTGTTCTAGTTCATCCTGATTAATTACAACAATTTATACGTTGCTTTAAGGTTCAATACTGTTATAAAGAGAATAAAAGCCTACAATAAAGTTCATACTATAATCATAAATTAACGCATACGTAAAAGCCTAGCTATAAAATCAGTCTTACTTGAAAGCAGATTGCGCATCTTTGTAGCCCTTGTAGAAAGCATCCTTGGCTTGTTCTTGTACCTTAGGATCTAACTTTGAGATTTTGGCATCTAATTCGGCGTTTCCAGTAGAAAACCCACTTTGACCACTCTTCCCTGACGAGGAAGCACCGGTGTATCCGGCACCAGCACCCCCCGCAGAATAGCCAGCGCCAGAGGAGCCAGTATGGGAGTGGTCACCTGTGGTTCCAGAGGAATAGGTCTGAGTACCCGGGATACCACGCCCTTGATCACCAGCAGTAGGATTAGTATAATTGGAGCTTGTGGCACCAGTACCTGTAGTTCCAGTGTGGTGACCGGTATGGTGGCCTGTGGAACCAGCGTGTGTACCAGTGGTAGCCGAACCGTACCCGGATTGACCAGGCGCAGCGCCATAAGTTTCCTTAGAAGCATCCACGGTATCTCTACCATAACCACCAGTAGAACCAGAAGAGCCGTAGGCACTAGAACCAGACGTACCGTAGGCATCAGAAGAGCCGTGATGACCTGAGGTTTGACCTGATCCATAGCCGGATTGACCTGATTTACCAGTTTGACCGGTAGAACCATAGGCATCAGAAGAAGCATGATGCCCAGAGGCAGTTTGACCACTAGAAGTGTAACCTGGCTGGCTACTAGTGTTGTAACCACCAGGAGCTGAACCGTATTGACCAGATTGTGCGCCTGTAGATCCATGACTTGCCTGTCCAGTGTGACCAGAGGAACCATAAGTATCCGTAGCGCCAGAACCAGAAGCACTGGAAGCACCATAAGCACCGGAACCAGCACCAGCACCAGCTGTGCCAACACCAGAAGTATCTTTACTATGACTATCCTTGTCTTTAAAGAGACCAGTAGCACTATCTTTACCCATGTAACCACCTGCTTGCTTGTCATATTTTTCAGCTAGTTTAAGTGCTTCTTCCTTAGAGATTTTACCTTCCTTAACTTGCTTTTGTAAATCTGGAGGAAGATTCTTCAATTGCTTTTCAAAGGCTTCGGAGTTACCGAACTTGCTTGAGATTTTGTCTGTAAGACCCATATTTGATGTTGATATTTCTTATATTAGAATACAGCTAATGTATATCAATGACGATCAGAGTATTTAATTTAACGAATAACCTTGTGTATTTATATAAGTGATTAAACGATGGCGTCTTAACTTGCTCTATGAAGCTAAGTTGCTAATTTCAGATACTCTAACAAGTAAAATTTCGCAACCACAGGTGGAAAGCAAAAAATAGTTTCCCGATTGTAATTACTATTGCTATTCGGAGAAAGACGCAGAACCGCTAATTGAAAATCCAAACAATAAATGGAATAACTCAGAAAGACAAAAAAAAATAGAGAATGCATACAGTATAATCAGGGTCTAATCCCTTAAAAGCTTTAAAGAAGGGTTTGAGTTCAATACTGCACGCAACTTGTCTTTTTTTCTTTTCCTTGTTGCCAAAACGTAATCGTGCATGAGGGGCATTGATGCAAAAAAAAAAACCTTCTCAAGCAACTACTCTAGATTATCTGGGAGAATCGGAATTAGGCAAGTTTCAGGCAAATTTGGAAAAAAAAGGAAGAGGAGATCCCAAAGGTGTGGTGTTACAATAAAAAGGCAAACATCTTCATGTGAAATGCATTCACACAATAAGTAATTAATTATTGTATAGTAGACTATACACAGCCATCATTCTTCAAATCTAGCAATCAACAAGAAGTGAAATTTAATTATTTTATATACATTTGAAAGCCTAAAGCAACGTATTTCCATGACATTAAGTTATGTATTCGTAATTTTCAATGGAAGCTTCACAACAACATTCTGGCCATTGGACAAGTTCACGATAACTTTTATATAGTACAAACGGCATATGTGACATGTTTGGAAACTTGGCACAAGAGTGAAGTTGTCGTATGCCAATCCATTGGGGCCCTTTTTGTCGATTGATTTGAGGGCTGCAGTTGTCAAATCTAATTGAATTCGCAACTTTTTCAGTAAACAAGCAGATGCATCGGAATTCCATGGAAGATTCCATGCATCGCGGATCAACTTGCCCTTATCATCTGCAAATCGAACATCTTCTATCTTCAAATTGAAATACCTGCATTTCAAATTTGAAATTGATTTTATATCCTCCACTAACTTCTTCTCTAGTCTCCACCCTGAATTATCAATTTCTGAAGTAACTTTTGAAAACAAATCAAATAATTTATCTCCCAGCTTACGCACTGGTAATATCAAATTATTTTCAACGGTGTCTTCATCTCTGAACGAATTTTTATTATTTGATAGCTTATTGAATAGCAAATCGTGATGAAATTCGATTGGAATAGTATAAGTTTCTGATTGTAGAGTTAAAACCACTAATTCCGCTGTAATGCCTTTAATTTCAGGTATTTTACTAGAATTTGTACTTAATATCAATTCCAATGGAATATCTAATTTCCAACTAGATGTGTTCGGTTTAATTCCAGAAGCTTCACGAAATCTTTGCGGAGGTATATAATCAATTGTATAGACAACTTTCGGAGTCCTTACTTGCAACGTGTTTATAATTGTGCTATTCAGAAATGCATTTTTCTTGAAAATAGGAAAAAAGAACTCATAGTCCTTTTCATATTCTGGTTCCAGGTTTCGAGTTAGTTTCTTTTGTTGTGCAATATCATCATTTCGACAAGTTGGTTGCAAGCCAGATTGATTTCCTTTACTGTTGAGCTTGAGTAGATTTGTGCCGACTTCAATTTGTTCATTTATCAGCCTTAACAAATTTTGATATTCGATCTTGCTTCGAGTAAATGATATATAGTCTTCGGCAGTAAATGGGATAACACGAATATCAGTAAAACAATCTTTGAGAATTACATACTCGTGTTGAATTGTGCTAGGTGAGTCTGAATATTTTCGGTAATCACCAATAAATCTAGCTTGAATTGCATATCTAAATGAAGTATTTAAAAAAGAAAAATCTTTGAATTGGTCACCTCCAAATGAAGGAGGAAGATTAGTATGACTTGTAAAACTATGATTTTGACATATCGAATCAAGCATTCTAGTGGGTATTTTAAATGTGAAGAAACGCTTGTAAGTGATACCAGGGTAGACGACCCTATGCGGAAAGCAATGATATGTCCCATCCAATGGGTCATATTGATGGCGCATGTCATTGAATACGGCGTACGGTCTTTGCTCTGCTTCAATTAAGCGAGGCATCTCGACTGGATTCCAACTTGCACAAAAATCAAACAATTGCAAAAATGTATGGACATCAACCGAAGAATTAAATCCATTCTGATTCTCTTTTTTCAAATATTGACCTTCCAACACTAGAGAGAATGCGTGAAAAGGAATTGGATCGGGCCCGACGTTCCGTATAATGACATACCCGTTGATGTAATCACCTTGATTGTATTCAAAGTTTGATGGATCAATCATTTGAGAAGGTTCGTTAAATACACCAGGGTCTTTGATAAAGTGAAGCGAAAGTTCAATAGCTTTGGCTTTTGAGTTCGACAGATTAGATAAATTCTTCAATCTATGGATATTATCTAATAATTTTTCGTTCATCCAAGTATCTTGGTCGGTATCTTGTTGGTATTCGTCTTGTAATGATGTCCCAACGGTAGAGGAGCCAGATGTATCATCGAATGACCTATGTGTGTTTGTAAAGACATCATCTTCCGAACCTTCAGTAAGTGTTGATGCTATTGAAGGACGCGAACTAAGTTCATAATTTGGAGGGTCCAGCTCTTTACACGGAGCACGCAAACTAGGATTAATGGTACTTAAGTACATATGGTACGAAGGAAGAATCGACCAAACAGGATCATAATCGATACTTCGACGGTTTGAAGTAACTTCGCTCGATACGTTGTTAATTTCTATGTTAGCGTTACCATTCTCGTCCTTATTTTCGTGAATAAAACCTGAATTCATTCGAAAAGTATATACCAAGGTTAAAGTAGATAATTGAGCCGCCAATGATTGAAGCGAAAGATTTAAGCCAAAGCTATTCGACCTTCTAAAGTTGAACCAGAAGAGAAAATCATAACGTATTTATAAGACTGATCTTGAATGTTTAGTCAGAACTTGTTTAACTCTGCGTGCGTTTTTTATATGCAGAAATATTACTTAAATTTATATTTACATGAATGCACAAATTTACATGAATGCACCGTTACCAAAGTATTCTTTGTGGGCTTAACCCCCTCCTTTTTATTAAGCATCAACTTGACTCATAAACTATTTTTATATTAAATACGCTAATTCATTACGAGCTCTGGAATCATTGAAATACGATTTTCTTAATATTTGAGTTGATGATCGGTAAGAAGGTTGTTTCGATTTTGCAAATCTTGTCGGCTTTTCTAAAAGATCGGCCGCGATCTGTAGTATTTTTATAAGATTTTATAAGGAAAAGTGTGCAGATAGTTTGAGATACGCGATACGTTTACGATAATATATTTTATCGTGTGAGACCAATTTTCAGGTTTGTGTAAAGTTTATTGTTTACTAATCGCAAAGTAGAGTCATAATTTGGCACTTGAATCATAATATTCTATATTCTAAAGTATTCTCTATTACTTTATCTCTAAATATTCAACTCGATTTATCTCCCGAATCTTTTCAACTCCCAATATCTCAATGCTGGATACGTTACTCCGCTGAATCCCATGCAGAGCCACATGGCGATATCACCACCCAATTCTCCACCAACACGTTTTGCAAGCGGACCAACCCAGTATGTTTGAGCCATACCTACAGCAGCCCCAGTCGCACCGACGACAAAAGCGGTGGCTGCAGCAAATCCACGGGTCAACTTGTAGTAGTCATTCCAGATGGCAAAGTTGTAAAACTGTTTAGCCTTGACATTAGTTCCAGGTATTGATTTTGTTTCTTCTTCAAACTCTTTGGTGAATAAATGAAAAAATCTTTTCGATCTAAAAATTGTATTTTCTTCAAGCAAGATCACAAAATACATTGAGATCCAATAACCAATCATTGGTAAGAAATTGCTCAAAATATCCGAAAACTTGTATCTACCTACCAATGCACATACCAAGTAAAAAGCAGTGCAAATAATAGCCCAAATCCATCTTGGGATCCTTCTAAAGTGTTCACCTGCCAATTGGATACCAAATGCGGCTGAATAAGTGTTAATAATATTGTTTGAAATTAAGGACAAGTAGATAAGAATAAGTAAAAACTTACCACCGCCGCCCCAAGGTTTGAAAGCTTCATTAAGTAAGCCACCCATACCGTATTCAGCGTATGCGGCATTCCAGGGTTGATAGGTCATGGCGACGTTACCAACAAGAATACCGACAACACCGACGAAAGTGGTTGGGATTAAAATACCAAAAAAAGTCAAAAAGTAGATTTGAGTATCGGGAGTATTTTCTGGGAAAAGAATGTAATAATCAGATGCAATTGAACCCCAAGTAGATGTGATCGAGTAACATAAGGAAAAAAAGGTAATCCAGTTACCCTTAAGTGTAGCCGAATCAAATTTGGACGAATCAGATAAAGTCAAGTGGCTGAATTGTTTCGAGGCAACAACGTATAACATCAAAAATGCAAAATTGACGGGAATACTAAGATAAACTTCAACTTTCAATAATTGCTTGATACCACCAATTGCAACAAGGAAAGATAAGATTGCAATAATAACGATACCAACTGAAAGTGAAATCTTACCTTCACTCATACTCGCCAAAATTTGACCACCAACAACACTGTTCACAATCGACCAACCCATGACACCCATGACACTGACAAAACAAACGAGCTTAACTGGCCACCACCCAAAAAGGAATCTAGCACCAACCATTTGTCTACAACCTGACCGAGGACCCATTAAGGCACAATATGCTGCAATACCACAACCCAAGGTTTCCCCCAATAACCCAGCAATAAGTGTATTTTTCAAACCAAGACCAAATGTAAGTGGAGCCAAGTAAAAGGATGACATCGAACTCAAACCACCACAACCACTCAACCAAAGACCACAAACACTGAGAAACTGTTTTTTTTTGTTAGTTGCTCTCTCATATGGTTCAATACGCTCGATACCTCTAGTTTCGACACCAAAGGAGTCGAGTTTAGCGGAAGCCAAGCTTACATAACCCCAAAATTTATTGGTTGATTCTGGATCAAATTTGTTTGATTCAGATGATTGAGTGAACGAGTTTCTTTCATCGACTTCAAGACACTTCTCCAGCTCAAAAGAGTCAGTCTGTTTATTTACCATAGCACTATAGCTGAAATACTATTATTGATAACGGCAGATTTTTTTTTATCAGATCGGTGAAAATTTCACAAAATACTAAATTAGAGTCAAATTGGATAATCTCAAATGGAGAGCCTTTTTTAAAAAAAAAAAGAAAGCCCGATGCGGGGGTCGAACCCGCAGCCTTTTGATATCCAATATTAAGAGTCAAACGCTCTACCGATTGAGCTAACCAGGCTTCTATATTTTGATATAAATATAGGTATGTTAAACTAAACCTAAAGTTTTTAAAAGATGAAAAAATTCCTTCCTCTTTTAAATTCATGCTTCATAGAATGGAAATACAATATAATATGTAAAAGAAATACATTTATAGTTACCCTATTCGTCAATTTTATAAAAAATATTTGCCTAGTAGCTATAGCTGTATCGAGAATTATGCATATAGAAAAAAGTTTGCATGTGTTTGTCTTTTAGCCCTCAAAGCCCACAATTTGCACAGTGTCGGCTTTGCTGAAAAACTAACGAAACCACTCAATCATACTAGATATGTAGCAGTGATCCGCAGGCTTAAAACATATTCTCCTATCTAAGCCTGTTATTCTAAGCTTAAGCTCTATATTGTCCCTTAGGTATCGCTTCCCTGCGTTCTTCCTGCGCTTGTATTTCGCTTGCGACCATAGAACTAAAATTGAAATCAAAGCTAATTTTCTTTGTGCGACTCTATTTTTCGTTTCTATTGCTAAAAAACACAAATAAACATATTAAAATTACAATATAATACATTTACTTAAAACCCAACTGACACACACGGTACTAATACGTTAACAATCGATATCAGACCCCAAAAAAAACAGCATCACAAAAAATTAGCATACGTGTGTCGTTGAAAGATAATTTGTCATTGATTCTTGGTGTCATATTTCGTTTCATTCTATTATATTGTTTGTTCTAGTTAAATATTTTCAGTAGATATGAAGCAAGATAATCAATTGAATGGTAATGGCGTTGTTCCGGGTATAGATTCGGATCGAATACATCTCAGCAGTGAAGATTTTATGAATGGTTCAACATCTGACAAGTTTATGACAAATGACTCTACGGGCCCAGCTGAGTCTACCTCCACTGAAGCTACAGATATGAAGGAAAACAAAATTGAAGAAGTACAGAATGACAAAGGAAAACCGTTGAGAGAACTTGATGATCCTGGCGAAATTTATAGGACTATATCTGCAACATCTGATTCGAGAAATTCAGTACCACCTAAATCATCAAAAAAACTAAAGTCAAGAATCGGAACCTCTCATGAATCTCCAAAAGTGGTTAATAATCCATGGTCCTTATTTAGTAAAGGCGATGATAGCAAGGAGTCAAGATATTCTAATGATGAGGAAGAGGAAAGAGATACTATTCCATATACCCCAAGCTCTAGACGTGAAAGTAACGTAGATCCAATACGTGATGAAGAAGGTTATGACGATGAAAATAACTTCAATCCTGAAATTGTTGCTGAACATAATCATGAAGACCAAAACATAGATATTCCGGGTAATACTTCCTCTGGCGGTGGCGGCGCGTTATCTTCATTTTTCCCTTCAAGGTTTGGCAGCCGTTCTAATAAAACCGAAGGTCATTCCAATCATCAAGCAAATCCTTCGATCAATGGTACAGCCTATTTTATAGATGGTTTAGACGATACGAGACAACAGAAAATGAAGAACAAATTAAGATTATTTCGTGGTAGAAAAAAAGACCGCAACAAGAAGCAAAGCATTTCTGCATTAGATTTCGGTGAGGAATTGGTAGCAGATGTCGATTATGCAACCGGTGAACGTGGCCGTGCCTTAATTGGCCGTCTTTCACTCGGTGCCGTTGCTATTCATTTAATTGCGTCTTGCCTTTTAGAAGATGAAAATGGGTTAGCCAGGGCTCCTCTTTTGTTATCCTTATTAGGTTTAAAGGTCACTGACATATCTTCACATGTTGGAACAAAAATTAGAAGATTTAGAATTGATTTGGAATATGGCGTTGGACCTCAAAGGTTAAAATGGTCCGTCGAGAAGAATGCAAAGGATTTGTTATATTTACATTCGAGATTCAAATTTGAAAAATGGAAAACAGAAGTTGTCCGTTCATATAAAGCGGATTTACCTAGATATCCTATCCCACCTTTGAGGAATGCTACAGATGGTAATATTTCAAGGTCCAAGTCTCGCGCTAACTATGCATATCAAGCGGGTGAGCCAGAGAATGAAATCAATAGAAACGACGACAATGCATCTCTTCATAGTGCTCGTACTGGTCACACTTTAAGAGAACATTTTACTACGTTGAGAGCGCATCTAACCAACATCTCATCTTTTTCTGGTGAAGAAGATGCTTCTCCAGAGCAAGTTCGGTTAAGAAACCAAAAAAATCAAGAATATATTAGGGATGTCACCAAGTATTTAAACGATTTGATTTCAGTAGTTGGATTAAGGCCTCAATCTAATAGATTATTTCAATTTTTTGAAATTTCTCCAATTTCATCGTTATTGAGCTACGAAACAGGTTACACGGGTAAACAAGGTGTCGTTCATTTAGGTGGTTCGGCAAAATCTCAAGGTTGGAGAGTTGGGCATTTTAAAGCAAATGATTTGAAGGGTATGATTGATAGAAGGTCTGAAAAATGGTTATTGATTAGAAATTCTTATGTCATGTATGTTTCAAACATTAATTCGACTTTACCTTTGGATGTTTTTCTCGTTGATTCTAAATTCAGAATTATTTTCAAGAAAGATGATCAATATAAGGAAGATGATGAATCAGATTATGATGACTCCTCGTTGATTCAAAGAAGGTTAGTTGAAGAAACTGTAGAAAGTGAGGTTTCACATAAAAATGTATTCCAACATTTAAAGATTACTATCGAAAATGCAGAACGTAAGTTCGTGATAATTCCTAAGTCGGTTAAAGAGCAAAAATTATGGATTAAGTCGTTGATGGAAATGAAAAATTCAACGATTTATTCAGAACTGAACAGATTTGGGTCCTTTTCGCCAGTTAGACAAAATTGTTTTGCACAATGGTTTGTTGATGGAAGAGATTATTTTTGGGCAGTTTCTTCAGCTTTGGAAATGGCAAAGGATGTTATCTTTATTCATGATTGGTGGTTATCTCCGGAATTATATTTGAGGAGACCAGCCAATGGTAATCAGCAATGGAGAATTGATAGAATATTGCAAAGAAAGGCCCAACAAGGTGTTAAAATTTTCGTCATTGTCTATCGTAATGTTGGTACAACTGTTGCGACAGATTCACTTTACACCAAACATTCGATCTTGTCTTTAAATGAAGAAAATATTCATGTCATTAGATCACCAAATCAGTTACTACAAAACACTTATTTCTGGGCCCATCATGAAAAGCTCTGTATTGTTGATCAAACAGTCGCCTTTCTTGGAGGTATCGATTTGTGTTACGGTAGGTATGATACCCCGGACCATGTGTTGACAGATGACTCAGATATGACGTTTGATTCCTTAGACCCTGAAGAACGTCCAACTCCCGAAGATTTCGTAAAGTTTCAAACCTTTCCAGGTAAGGATTACTCAAACCCTCGTGTTAAAGATTTCTTCGGGTTGGATAAGCCATATGTTTCGATGTACGATCGAACGATTGTCCCAAGGATGCCATGGCATGATGTTCATATGGTTACTTCTGGTAAGGTGGCTAGAGATTTATCTAGACATTTTGTGCAAAGATGGAATTATTTGATCAGACAAAAAAGACCAAGTAGATTTACTCCATTATTGACTCCACCGTCTGACTTAACCGATGAAGAAGTAGAGGAGTTAGGGCTAGATGGTACTTGTGAAGTTCAGCTTCTTAGATCTTCTGGTAGCTGGTCTCTTGGTTTAAAAGAACACGAACAAAGTATTCAGAATGCTTACTTGAAATTGATTGAGACTTCTGAACATTTCGTCTATATTGAAAATCAATTTTTTGTCACGTCATGTTTTATTGATGGTAATGAAATCAAAAATAGAATTGGGGATGCCTTGGTTGACAGAATCATTAGAGCCTACAAGGAAGGCACAAACTGGAGAGCCATTATTGTTATTCCATTGATGCCTGGGTTTGAATCTCAAGTTGATGAACCAGATGGTTCTGCGGTGAGAGTAATTATGCAATGTCAATATATGTCCATTTCTAGAGGCACAACTTCTATCTTTGCCAAGTTAAAAAAGTATGGTATCGAACCCGATGATTATATACATTTCTTTTCCTTAAGAAAATGGGGTAGAATCGGCGCAGATAGAACCTTGGTTACAGAACAACTTTATATTCACGCTAAAACTATGATTGTTGATGATAGAATTGCTATTATTGGTAGTGCCAATATTAATGAAAGATCTATGAGAGGTTCAAGAGATTCCGAAATTGCTGCAGTCATTAGAGACAAAGAAACTGTTAAAACAACAATCGATGGAGAACCTTTCATGGCTGGAAAATTTGCACATAGCTTGAGAATGAGATTGATGAGAGAACATCTTGGTGTCAATGTTGATATAGTAGATATTGTTGAAAGAAGATTCAAACGTTTTGAAGAGCATTCAAGGACTTCTGAAGGTTTGAAAGCAGCGACCAATAAGTTTTCCAAAAAAGAAAATGCCATAATCTCTGCCATGGTTGAGATAGCATCAAGAGATATATTAAATGAAAAGGGTGGTACATATAGATGGAAGCATTACAAGAAATCTAAAAATTTGACCCAATATATTGACGATTTTGATTATGAAGATAAGAAAGATGACAAGAATTCACCCGAACCAATAAAATTGCCACTCACTTTTAATAATAGAACAGGGACTCATGAAGCCAATAAGGGTATCAGAGATAAGAAGAAACACTCATACGATGCTAGAGTTCAACACAATGAAGAACATAAAAAAGATGTATATGGTGATGGTACTGACAAATATAAAAGTAAACTTGCCAAGAGGGCAAGACTTAATAATTCCAAATTTTTGAAAGAGTTAGCTCATAAGTCGATGCTAGAAAATCCTAAATCCTCATTTTTGCCCGACATTCATAGTGTAGTCGACTTTCTTGAAGCCGACGATTTTGATATGGTTGATGAAATGGATGAACAGTCAGAAGATCTTATCACCGAGAGAAATAGAGAAAGATGGGCATTATTGAAAAAGATTTCATATTTACAAAGGGTTGCAGCAAAGGAAAAAGAAGAACAAGACATGGAATCCAAGAAGAGAACCGATGCTGGCTTGGACCCTACAATAAATTTTACCAATCCTGGTTTAACGTCTAATTCTCCTGTCAAAGGTGACCAAGATATCACCGTTGATGTGCCAGTTCCACATGTTGATGGTAACGATGCGGCCTCGGAGAATCCTTCTTCTAGAGGTGATGAAACTCCTCCTCATGAACATATTCCAATAGTTACTTTAAATGAGCAAGAAACAAGCGATATCATTGGCAGCATTAACACTCCAGGGATCACTCATTTCAGTAAGTTTGTTGATCCTTATGGTTTCAGTGATGCGTTGGATCCAGAATTTTATGAAGATCTTTGGTATGAACATGCAAGGAGAAATACGGAAATTTTTAGATTGGTTTTCCATTCTCAACCTGATAATAACGTTGAAACGTGGAAAGACTACAAACTGTATTCTAAATTGAGTAGAGCTTTTACATTATCTCAACAACAAGAAGCAAAATACAGAAAGCATAAGAGAAGTCGTGGAAGTTTATCTGGGGATTCTGAAAGTGAAGATGAGACCGATGAGGAAGCTATTCCTAACGAAGATGCCCAATACCGCTTTAATCCACATAAAAGAAATAGTCAAGCTTCTATTTTTGTAAAGGATCCTCAAGATGTAGGATTATTGGGTCATGCTCCGCCATCTGCTTCAAACAGTGTCTCTAATATTATCTCCGATACAAATGGAAGAAATCAAAATCCGACTAATGGAAATCAAAAGCGTAAATTTAGAAGGCATCTTGCCAATGGAATTAATGGCAATAAAGCTACAAAAAATCTGATCCCTGGAAATATTCAAGAAGAAGAATTTGCCAATGGCTCGACCAATCGTTCTGGAATTGAATTCAATGTTCCGGATGATTATGCTATCAAAAATACTAATGATACGGCTCTTGATAGTGCACCTGTTAATCCCGAATCCTCGACCAATAATAATTATTATAATAGTGGTCAATCTAATGGTACAAGAAGGAAAAAAAGAGCAAATACTTTAACTACTAGACGTCGTTACCAACAAGGTGAAACAATCTTTGAAAGAGATTCTGCAGAACGTATTTTGAGTGAAATTCAAGGTAATTTAGTCTTTTTCCCACATAATTGGTTACTGAGAGAACTTGAAGGCGAAAATTGGTTCTATAATACAGACAGAATTCCTCCAATCGACATTTATGATTGATTGATTTATCCAATTTACATTTTTCATTTCATTATTTATCTGCTCTATAATTGCTTTATTTCATATAATTATTTATTTTAATAGGTCTTTTTTAAAAAAGTAAACATGGCCTGTATTTTTCATTTCTGTGTAATTATTATTTAACGTTGAATTCTTAAGTGGGTCTCAAAGCAAAGGAAAAAAAATGGAGAAAGGCCAGTACATACTTTAAAGCCAATTACAGATGTTGTTACAACTACTATCCTATTTTGGAGTGATATTTGGGTTTTTGTTTCTTGTTATATCAATTGCCTCTGGGTTATATTTTATCTCGGAATTGATTGAAGAACACACAGAACCAACAAAACGCTTTTTGAAGAGAACCATTTATGCATTGGTAATTTTACAAATATTATTATGTTTATTTGATAACTTATCTTTCAAATTGACATTGTTCTCTACATTTTCATACTGGGTATATCTACAAAATTTACACAAATTTCCATATGTTGATTCCAAGTCACCAATATTTATTGCCAGTTGCTGCTTGGCCTTTGCCAACCACTGGTTATGGTTTAACTATTTTCATGATCCGTACATCCCACCTTTAGAAGTGAGGTTGAGAAGTGATTATGTACCTCCGAGAATCCCTTCATACGTTGAAGTCTGTTCATTTTTTGGTATCTGTATTTGGTTCATGCCTTTTGCATTATTTGTTAGTTTAAGTGCAAATGATAACGTATTACCTCAACATATGAGTAACGGCAATGATCAGAAAAAACCTACTGGGTTAGCAAAACAAGTTGTTTCCAAATTGAGAGACTTCATCTATGCTACTAGTAGGCAATTGGGTTATGAATTGGACCCAAATCATGGAATTCTTGCATAATATATACAAGTAATTACAGTTGTTATCGATAATCCTTATATGCAATATTTTACAAACTTTATAAAAAACTATAATTCCAAAAACCTTTTAACCGGTTTACCTATATCATCCAAACTTAGTAAGAATGTATCATGACCATAATTACTTATATCATTACTTAACTCAAAATATTCGATATTACCTTTTTCGGTCTTAGCTTCATGTTTAAGCACGTTTGCAATTTCTCTTTGTTGCCAGACAGGAAATAAAATGTCCGATTCAACACCAATGACCATTATATCTTTATGAGCAATTTTTGCTAATCCTCTTTTTAAATCGGCCAATGATTCTTCGGGAGTTATAATAGCAGAATGAACTTTTTCTTTATATGGTTCTTTAGGTATAGCCGATGAAGGTATTAAATATAAGTCATTTTCAGATTTTTGGTAATACTTTCTTTCAGCTTCTTGTCTTTTTGTATTCGCACGTTCACGATTTGAAAGGCTTAAATCGAATAAATCCATTGCCTTCAGAATATACAACAATGAATTTGCATCATATTCTAAGCAAAATTTTTCACCTGCATGATCCAAATAAGTTTCAACCAAGAAATCAGGACATAAAGCAGGTGGTTGAGAATCATCTGCTCTATTTCTTCCGAATCTGTATTCCCATTCAGGACCTGAACGATAAGTCACGGTTGCAATTTCTCTTGCCAATTTCATTCCAACATGTGGAGGTATTTTATTATAATAGAATCCACGATTCCAATTTGGATCACTTATTAAAACTTGTCTTTGTGTATGTCTTAATGCAATTGAATAAGGATGCGACCGAGCACATCCACTTATACTGACTATTTTATCTACTTGATCTGGGAATTCCCATGCATATGCAAGAGATTGCATCCCACCCATCAGAGCTCCAACCGATGCATGAATCTTATCAACCTGGAAGACATCTTTAATCAATTGATTTTGTGCTCTAACCATATCATTAACAGTGATTATGGGGAACCTGGTTCCATAATAATCATTATTGGCCGGATCAATTGATGAAGGTCCTGTAGATCCATAGCATCCACCTAATACATTGGTACATACAATAAATAGTTTATCAGTATCCAAATATTTACCTGGTCCAATAAAATTCTCCCACCAACCGTTTTTGGTATTTGAAGGTTGCGATTTTGCATGTGAGGATGCAGAAAGACCAGTATGAATCAAAACAATATTATCTTTTTTTTGATTCAATTTACCCCACGTCTCATATGCAATTTCATATTTTGGAAGAAACCCACCATAATCAAGGAAGATTGGCTTTTGTGATTTATATATTTCAAAACCAGTCACTACTTTAGAGTATGATGGTTCTGGGCCACTTTCGAGCGAATTGATTCCTAAAAGTGAATCGGTAGTAGGACATGAATTTAGTAATTCTTCGTTCTTTTTTTCAAGTTTATCTAAACATGGAAAACTCATCTGAGGATTCGAGCTCGATATTATAGGTGAAACACTATTAAGCCTTTTACTTAAAACAAATAACGGCCTCTTTAATCTCGAAATCATATTGGTTAATTTATTGTTCTTTTGATTTTGAAAGAATTGATTTCAATAAAGCTAGATAAGAATTGAGATCATTTTGCCTCCGTATCTGACTGCAAATTTGTTGCTATAGTACTTAACATTACTAATAAATCCATTAAAATAACAACGAAGCACGTGAGTTTGGGGAATAATTTATATGCCGGAATATCGCAATAAGGATTTTTTTTTGACTTTAAAGAGACTTATCTAAACTAGTTGTATGAATACCCCTGTATTTAAGGTTACCCCTGTATTTAAGGTATAAAAAGATTATATTGTCGGTAGTGTACATTAGACTCAACTTTTGATTTTCTTTAGTCCTATCTTGTATTTTCTAGTTTAATCAGCTCGTACAAACGTATTAGTATATTATTGTTTTTCAAGAAAATTATACACAGGATCAAGAAGTTTTAGGAAGAATAAAAACGTACAGTAGTGTACTCGCGTTCAAAATCGTATCAAAGTAAGCTGCAATAAAAGATTGACAATTTGCAGCCTTCTAATGCTATTTGACAAAAGATGAACCCAAATGTTGCAAGGAAACTATGGGTGCTTTCGATCAGCTTATATGTGCTTACTTATATTTTGAGCATTCCTTTGACCTTCCTTTGGTCAGAATCAACAATTGAAGCTGTCCATAAAAATGCCTTCATCAAGCTGATAAACGATGTATTTATCGTCAAATATGGATACTTTTGGTTCACGTTGTTATATTTAAGCTACATGATATTTTATCAAACATCGGATCGTAAGATCCCGGCATCTGTTCTCTTTCATTTTTTTCGCAATTACTTGATAAATACCCTCATATACATATCATTCAATATTTGGTTTTTTGGATTCCCGATATTTGAAAGAGTTAATATCTGGACCGGGGGTTCATGTTCGGATAATACCGTCAATCGTTCTAAGCAATGCTTTTCAATGGGCTTTGTTTGGACTAATGGATTTGACTCTAGCGGGCACTACTATTTAATTATTTCTATAAGTTTGATATTGCTTTCAGAGATTTTTGTTATTGTTGGACAAGTCGAGAATCATGCAGTCACAAATGATATATCTGATAAAGTGATTCGAAGTTTTAAATCATCTTTAATAATTTTCTCGTTATTTTTCTTGGGTGTATGGTACATCATATTTATTGGAACAAGTTTATTTTTCCATACACTTCTAGAGAAATTTATTGGATTAGTAGCGGGGTTAATGCTACCTATAATCTTATCACAATTTCCGCTCACTCCGAAAACTCATCGATATTCAATGGAGCCGTAGTTATAATTCTAGAAACTCCAACCTTTTGCTTTGCTGGCAAAAAGGCATAAATAACTCATTGACGCACAATTATCTCAAAATTGCAGCCGCTCCAATTTTTTTTCCCAAAGTGGATTTACAAATAATTTTTTTCTCCATGATTTTGTGATTGGACTTTTTTTCTTAGTTGAGTGGTTTTTGCTACTATTCCAATATAGATGAATGATGATGAAGCTGTATATTCACTTATAAAGTGCATTATTTCCAATATTTTAATAAAATTCAATATTTATTTTATTTAACAATGAAACATCTTCACATTAGCTTTGCAAATATTCATTGCGAAGGATGCGAGAGCACAATAACCGAAACCATCAACGACTTCTTCAAGGTTATTACACAGGATACCAAACCATCGCTCGATGAAATATTGAGCCTTCCAACAGATGAGCATGTTATCATCACAATTAAAGGAAATGAGTTCGATCTATACTGCCATGATTATACAAATACTGGCCGATTGGATCGTTCAATCAAAAAGATTAAATCCAAATTAGCCAATACTGGTTTACAAGTACTTTCTTGGGAAATATTCCATGATGATGAATTATTCTTAGATTCAAAAGGTTCAAACACCTCAAATAATCGATTGGACCCCTTCAAGTTATATTCTAAATATTCAAACTACAAATCTTCCAAATCTCATTTGAAACATTGTAGGGCATGCAGTGATGAAAAGAAGCATGAAAATCTTTCAGATTCTTCTAGTATGCTTTCCACAATTGAAACAATAGTTAATAAACCCGATAATGAATTCCGTGCAGTTTTCACGGTTAGTGGGATGACATGTGCTTCGTGTGTTCAATCGATAAGTGATCAGCTCGATACAATCTTGAATGAGTCTGCAACTGATAAAATATCTAATGAAAAGAATTATTCAGTTAATTTATTACAGCATGCCCTTGTTGTTATCATTTCGAATAAACAGTTAATTAATAGAATCATTGAAGGAATCGATGATATTGGGTTTGAACTCAAACTAATCGAAGTTTTACCAATTCAAAGAACCATAAACACAAGGGTTAGTGCAATAATTGGTGGTATCACTTGTGCAGCATGCGCAAATTCGATTCAATCTGCTTTGCGAGATCTTCCATTCATTTTGGAAAGTGGTGTTAATGTAGTCAGTAAGACAGGTCAATTCATTCTAGAGGAATCTAATACCGGTGAAAATGAAAATTTAAATAAGTTGAAAGAAGCCGTTGAAGATGCTGGGTTCGATTTTACTTTGGTCAAGACTGAAAAGATTAATTATACTTCAAGTAAGAAGAAAGCTCGTTCCATCAATATTAATGTTGAAGGTATGATGTGTGATCACTGTCCCGAAATCATCAATCAATACCTTTCCAGTTATGGTGAAGCTGTTGTTGTCGAAGATCCTATAACATTGAAGCAACCTTTTATTAATTTCACTTATATTCCGAGTTCAGATGTAACTATAAGAAAATTCTTGTATGATTTAAACCATTTAGTTGCCAACGAAGAAGATTACAAGATAATTGATAATAAAGGGACTTTTGAGTGTACACTTATTGAGCCTGTTTCTATGGAAGAACACTTGAGGAAATTATCTAATCAAGAGGTCAAGAGGATTACTATCAGATTAGTCATTGCAACTGTTTTGGCTATTCCCACCTTTATTTTTGGCATTATTTCTATGTCGCTCTTACCCAAATATAATCATTTCAAAAAATGGATGGATGAACCGATTTGGGCAGGTAATGTTTCAAGAGAGACTTGGACTTTATTGTTCTTGAGTACACCTGTATATTTCTTTGCTGCTGATATTTTTCATAGAAAGGCATTGAAGGAAGTTAGATCCTTGTGGCTCTATAAAAATTCTTTTAAAAAAAGATTCTTCAAGTTTGGATCCATGAACTTATTGATGTGTCTTGGGACCACCATCAGTTATGTTTCTAGTATTATTTTATTAATATTGGGTACGAGGCAAAAACCAATGGCTGATGGCGGGATGCATACAACTTACTTTGATTCTGTTGTATTTTTGACTTTTTTCCTTCTTATAGGTCGTTTACTAGAAAGTTATTCCAAAAAAAAAACTGCTGAAGCTATCTCGAATCTTGGATCCTTAAAAACTTCAGAAGCAGTATTAGTGAATGGAAATTTTACAAATGATGAAGTGATTGATATTAAATTATTGGAAATTGGTGACTATATCCGTGTTGTTTCTGGTGAATCACCACCTGTCGATTGTGTTATTGTTGAAGGAGCTTCAGAATTTGATGAGTCGGCCTTAACAGGTGAATCCACGCCTATAAAGCATATGGAAGGACATCAAATATATTCGGGCACTGTTAATGTTGGTAGTAAATCGGTTATTGCTAAGATTATTAGTTTAGATGGTGATTCATTAATTGATCAGATTGTCAATACTGTGAGAGATGGGCAATTACGCAAGGCTCCAATCGAAAGAACGGCCGATGTTTTGACTGGATATTTTGTTCCTATAATCACGTTGTTAGCAATTTTAACATGGATTGTTTGGGTATCACTTGGTGTTTCCGGAGCATTGCCAGAATCTTATTTGGATATTGAAGTTGGTGGCTGGATAGTTTGGTCTTTAGAGTTCTCTATCGCTGTCTTCGTTATTGCATGTCCATGTGGGATTGGATTGGCAGCTCCGACTGCGCTTTTCGTAGGTTCTGGCTTAGCTGCTAAATACGGTATTCTAGCAAAGGGTGGTGGTGTTGCTTTTCAAGATGGTGCCAACACCAATGTTGTATGTTTCGATAAGACAGGTACTTTAACTACCGGTGAAATTCAAGTGACTAATTATTATTTTAATGTTTATGAATTAAAAGATATAATTATAAACTTTTCCTTGCAAGTGGCAAGGGATTTGGAATTGGGTTCAAAGCATCCATTAGCAAGAGCAGTAAAATCATTTGTTGATGAATTCGCATTGAAGAAAATGAATGTTCAGCTTTCTCAAAACAAGGTTCCAGAAGTTGAAAGCATTCCAGGTAAAGGTCTTAAAGGTAAGATTATTTTAGATGAAGGTGATAATATCTGGAATCAGTATAAGCCATCAGACGTTATTTTGGGGAACGAAAACCTTTTAAAGGATCATAACGTTAGTATTTCAAGTCAGCAACAAGATTTATTGAATCAATGGAAGACTGAATCTAAATCGGTCATTTTAATTGCAATGAAATGTAATAAATTATTTGAAAATGACCAATATAATCTTCTTTTTATGTTGGCTGCTCGTGATCAAATCAGACCAGAAACCAAAAAAGTGGTAAAGTATCTTCAAAAACAGAATATTGAATGTTGGATGATTACAGGTGATAATAAACTTACCGCCGAAGCTATTGGTAAAGAAATTGGAATCAAAAACATTATAAGTGAAGTATTACCTGACGAAAAACAAGACCAGATCAAAAGAATTCGTAAACAAGAAAACAAGATTGTTGCTATGGTTGGTGATGGAATCAACGATGCACCAGCACTTGCGGAAGCCGATGTTGGGGTAGCTCTTTCCTCAGGTACTGACTTGGCTGTTACTTCTAGTGACTTCATCTTACTTAACAAAACTCATCCTTTGTTAGCCTTGGTAACTTTATTTAATTTATCAAGAGTTGTATTCCGTAGAGTTAAATTTAATTTTGGTTGGAGTTTGGTTTATAATATGATTGGTATTCCCATCGCTGCTGGTGTTATTTATCCTTATCATAATTCTAGGTTGAGTCCAGTTTGGGCAAGTGCCGCAATGGCTGCTTCTTCAGTTAGTGTTGTACTTAGCAGTTTAGCTTTAAAGCTTTATAAACCAAAAGTGAAGATTGATGAAGAAGATGAAGTTATCATTGAATTTGAACCACAAGAAGATATTATTTAACAAATTTTACAAATGTTTTTTAATTTTTATAACATTAATATATCGTAAGAAACGTAAAATCATTAATAAATGAAAATCAACCAAATAATAAAACAAAGTTCTGAAATAATTCCAATAAAAATAAACATAAAATGACTTAATAATTGAAGACATCCTTATCAAATTTGACAACCATTACCGTGACATTATCTGTGGTGGAGTTATCAATTGCAAATTGACACAATTTTTTAGCGGCAACTTGTTGGTCATGAGTTCTTTTTAATATATCAGCTACAAATTCACAGGCTTTCAAATCAGAAATTACATCCCACACACCGTCACATGCTAAAATCATGAAGTCATCATTAGGAGTTATTTCTGTAGAAGTGGTGAAGGGTTTACCAATCACCAAATCTTTCATGTAAGAATCTCCCAAAGATCTTGTAACTGCAAGGACACCGTTGACTCTGTTTTTCATGATTAAGCCACCGGAATCCCTAACTCTATTCATTTCATTGGTGTCGGTTGGCTTATGATCATACGATAAACGATATGGCTTACCATTCCTAAACAACACTATTCTCAGGTCACCGACATTTGATGTATATAACATTCTCTTGTGATATTTTAAAGGAGCAAAGTCATATCTTGATTTAGCTTTACTTTCAATATTTGATTCTGCTTGAAAACCATCTTTTGCCTCTTGATCTGTTTCCCATCGAAGAACGGCAACGACTGCAGTGCATCCTGAATTACCTGTCCCTTCCTTTTCTATTAATTCATCAGCTTTAACAAACGAATTGTACAAATTCTTCTTTAAATCATTTTTCCCCATCAAAGGTGCTGTTGTCGTGCTTGATAATTCTTCATCTTTTTTATCAGAGTCACTAACCAATTGTTGAGTGTTTTCTGTTTCCTTTTCTATTTCTTCCTCTAAAAGTCTATGCAAATGATTACCACACCATCTTGCTGTGTCTTTGCCTGCATGGCCATCAAAAATTGCAAAGTAACCCCAATCAACGCGTTCAGCAAAGTTTGCTATATATGTGTGAACATCTTCCATTTTATTT
Organism: Kodamaea alishanica (nom. inval.); assembly: GCA_030563745.1. Taxonomy (NCBI): domain Eukaryota; kingdom Fungi; phylum Ascomycota; class Pichiomycetes; order Serinales; family Debaryomycetaceae; genus Kodamaea; species Kodamaea alishanica (nom. inval.). The sequence continues at coordinate 162,124 of JAJMJX010000023.1, forward strand.
CTGTAGAGCGTATTCTTGTTTTCAGCCACGCCCACCTTGAAAGAGAGACCATGAAATGGATCATTTCCAGCTGATACATTGCTCTCTGGCTTCGTTGTCATTGCCTTTGACTCAGTTAATACCAGCATTATTTGATTGGCAATTATTTAAACAAAAGTAAAACAAATTAAAAAAGTTACGATGTTGAAATATCTCAATTGAACTCACCTCTAGGATGATGGCTATTAAAATTAGTGAAAAGTTTAAAGAATCTATATATATTCTAAATTTGTGATCAAAATGTGCTGGTAAATGTTTTAGTAAAGCACACAAAATTGCCGGTGTCACATACCAATTGATTTATTTTGCCATCCTTCAAAATCTAACTGAAAGATTATCTGCAGGATTAAAACTGAATTGATTTTGCTACGCCGTGTCTACTTAACTTATACTGCGATTGATTTGAGAAGCTTTTCAATCTACAATTTAATTCTTTATATAATAACAATTCTTCAGTTTCTATGAAATATGAAATCATTATTGCTCATAAAGATTTTTGAGATTTCGTAAATTCAAAGTATTATAAACGATTAAAAAAAGCCTCAAAATTAACAGCTTCATTTTTTGAAATAAGCTAACAAATGAATGTAATATAATGAATTACTCTATGGAGACTCCAAAATATGACCAGAATCGGATTACATTGGATCGATTGCCTGCAGAAGCCTTAGCGCTGGTATTCAAGTACTTATCTCAACAAGACTTGGTCGATATTTGCACTGTAACTAAACTGTTTTATTTACCATCAATTGCAAACTTGTACAAAAAAATCATAGTTTCCAATAATAAGACACTAGTTGTTGAAGTAAAATCAGTTACATCTAATTATTCCAATGAATTTTTGGGTACTTTGATAGATTCTTCCAAATTATTGCATTTATTATCGGTGTTAACTGAAAACCCAAGTCTTGCCGAATATGTTAGGTCATTAGTCTTTTTAGATAATTGGTTTAATTACCCTGAGTATAATGTGGTATTCATATATCTAAACAAACTATTAATGAATAACTTAACATTGAGAAGTTTTGTTTTCCCCTCTGTCATTCCTACTGGGTTGTCTGAGTTGAGTACTTTAACTTTATCAGGTACATTTTCGAGCTTGCAAAAGTTATCAATTACAATCGGCACGAATGATATTAACGAGGTTATATCATTGCCCAATTTAACACACTTTAGGTTGATTTACCTGAATGAATCATCTTCATTACTGTTCCAAAAATTGGCAATGTCTTTAGTATATGGAAAGTCATTCGTCAATTTAAAAGTTTTGGAAATTAAAGAAGTGATTACCAATTCTTCTGCTTATGAAGAGCAACTTTTGTTAGATTCTTTAAAGAGTTTGAATTTAAAATCAAATACTTCTGCTTACACATACTCATGGTTTGAATTTTTTAATACACTTGCACAAGTTTATCCAAATGGTTTATTTCTCAACTCGCTAAGTTTGACTGGAAATCTTTCTCCTCAAGAAATGCAAATCCTTTCAGGTGTAGTGAATTTGGAGAGTTTGCTCAAATTAAAACTTGTGCTAAAAAAATGTCAACATCATTTGTATTCTTTGTTTGATTTGACGTACTTTTGTCATAATTTGATATCTTTGATTATTGAACAGGAAGGAGAATGCATTGATTGTCAGCATTCTTTGGTTGCAGCATTAAGACGACCATATAAACTAACAAGATTGCTGATACTGGGGATTAGTTTTCTCACGAAACGGATTAATGAAACTTTACCGATTCATCAACCATTTCTACGGTATTTAAAGATTGTTGATAAATCAAGTGAATTGAATGATTACAAATTACTATCTAAATGTCTTAATAATAAAATGAATATCATGAATTTCGATTTTGGAATAAAGCATGATAAATTAGTGTACAATATTTATTTCGATGATAATTTTGTTGATGATGGATCTACTGAAGTGACAAATGACTTCACGTTGTATTTCATAAATGAGATGGGATTTATCGGTCTAAATGAATTTCTTCGATATTACTTGGGTATCGCATTCAGTCCTTTCATTAACAATGATTGGAATGCAATTAAAAAACTAAACCATCTAAAGTATTTAGAAATCTTTAATATGAGACTTTTTTGGGAAAGAGTTGGTCCCAAATTATCAGTTTATCATGTTGTTAATGATAGATATATACCTATTTGTTAATTCGATGCTGCGCTACCAGTTTGAAGAGAAATCTAATTTAATGACAACATTTTTTTTAAGCGGTGGGGATGTAAACTGTAAAATTATCACCATGTGAAATAACAATATAATAAACACGCACACTTTACACTCAATTTTGTTTACACGATATGACTTCTGAAATACCATACAAGACTGAAAGAACTCCTGAGGTCAAATTTGTTGAGCACAACGGTGCCAATTTTAAGACCGTAACTTGGAAAGTGCCAAATGAAGTGACATATAAGGGTAAGATTATCTTTGTTCACGGATTTTGTGAACAGGCAAACTTGTACGTTCAATTCTTTGATCAAATTTCTTCTCAAGGTTATGAAGTATTCTTTTTCGATCAAAGAGGGTCTGGTGAGACATCCAAAGGTAAGGCGTATGGTGTCACTAACGATCGTCTTGTCTTTTCCGATTTAGACTACTTTATCGAATACAATTTGAAGTTGAGAACGGATCAAACAGAGAAATTTATCTTGGGTAGTCATTCTATGGGTGGAGGTATTACTTTAAATTATGGAATCAAAGGTAAACACGTTAAGGATATCAAAGCAATTTTCAGTACGGGTCCGTTGATTACTTTGCACCCAAAAACTCGTCCAAATTCAATAGTTAGATCTGCTGGGTCTGTTGCAAGCAAAATCTTACCAAATTTCAAAGTAAACTCTAAATTGGTTGTCGAATATATTACAAGCAACAAAGATTATCAAGAATACATTCAGAATGGTGATGCATTGATTGGTACTTTGAAACAAATCAATGATATGTTGGAGAGGGGTGAAGATCTTTTGGAACCAACGTATGCTTCTAAATTCGATAAGTCTCTCTCGCTTTTAATCTTACACGGTACAGACGACAAAATCAATCTTTTCGATTCTTCGAAACAATTTGAAGGATTGTTGGATAAAAATATGGATAAAGAATTTTACCCTGTTGAAGGTGCAAGACATGCCCTACTTATTGAAAATGATGAGTATTATAAGCCTGTTTTCAAAAAGATTCTTGACTTTTTAGATAAACAATAATCCGGTTTTTTACTTTCTTTGGGCCATCATATTTTGCTAATAAATGTTTGTTTATTAATATTTCTGTTTATTAATTGGAAGTTTCAAACTGACAATACGTGTAGTTAATACGGTTCCCCGGATTTTATGTACTTTTATCAATGGAAGTAATGAGAATTCAAGTGCGCTACCATACAGGAAAGAATTATGTGTCTCACATGAAACGATTGGCCCTTGTGAAGTAATCAGTTACTATTACTAAAAACGTTATGGACATCCTAAGCATCCACAAATTAGATAGTATGAAGAGGAGCTGATCTTCTTGGCTTGAAATGACTTTTTCGGCTCACGATTATCTTGCTGATCTTGGAACAAAAAACCGGGAAGTGTCAAGTTGCCACTGTTATTACAAACGTAGGTTGAAATAGAATCTATAATCCATTTAATAAAACACACTCTTTCTGCTTCGCTATGACTGTTGAAATACCATATAAAACCGAAAGGACACCAGATATCAAATTTATTGAACACAATGGCGCCAATTTTAAGACTTTTACATGGCAAGTGCCAAATGGGGTGATCTACAAGGGTAAGATAATCTTTTTGCACGGATTTTGTGAAGAGGGAAACTTGTACACTAAATACTTTGAACAACTTTCATGTCACGGTTATGAAGTATTCTTTTTTGATCAAAGAGGATTTGGTGAAACTTCCAAAGGTAAGGCCTTTGGTGTAACGAACGACCATTTTGTCTATTCTGATTTAGACTTCTTTATAGAATACAATTTGAAGTTAAGAACGGATCAAACAGAGAAATTTATCTTGGGTAGTCATTCTATGGGTGGAGGTATTGCTTTGAATTATGGTATCAAAGGTAGACATGTTAAAGATATCAAGGCAATTTTCACTACATCTCCTCTGATCACTTTACATCCAAATACTCGTCCGAGTTCAATCGTGAGATTTATTGGGTCTGCTGCAAGCAGATTCTTTCCGAATCTTGGGGTTGATTCTAAATTGGTAGCTAAAGATATTACAAGTGACAAAATTTATCAAGAATATATCCAGGGTCAAATTCCAATGATTGGTACTTTGAAACAATTTACTGACCAGTTGGTAAGGGGTGACGATCTTGTGGACCCATTGTATGTTGCAAAGTTCAACAGGTCTATCGCGGTTTTGGTTTTACATGGTGAAGATGACAGACTCAATTTTCTTGATGCTTCAAAGAAATTTGTTGAAATGTTGGATAAAAATATGGATAAAGAATTTTATTCTGTTGAAGGAGCAAGGCATGCCTTACTTATTGAAAGGGATGAGTATTATAAGCCTGTATTCGAAAAGATTCTAGAATTTTTAGATAAACATTGACCTCTTTATGTCTTCATTATGTTTATGTATCTCTACGTTAATAAAATTTTATGGTGATAGTTGATTCCCCAGATCAAATGGACCGAAAAAAAATTTCTATTCAATCAACTTTTTCATTTAATCATAGATAAAATGGGAAGCAAGCTATAAAATTCTATTTTTACAAGTATGGGATATACAATACGGCAGAAGATAGACATATGCTTGAAGGCAGAAGCAAACCCTGAGATGACCCAAGCCGATTTGGCTAATTGGGCCAGAATACAATATGGATCTTCTAAACCTCCTTCACAGACTACCATTTCACGAATCTTAAGTTGTAAGAATGACTTGATTGCTAGTAAAGAAACTGAACTTGAGTTAATCAGAAGGCGAAAACAATTAAACCCTTTGTTAAGAAGGATTTTGACAGAATGGATAACACAAGCAATTTGGGAGAATATCCCCATTACAATTCCTATCATTCAACTGACAGCAAATTCTATTTGGAATCGTCTTTCTACAAAAGAAAAAGTGGGGAATGGTATCTTTAATCAAAAATGGTGTAACAATTTTTTAAAGAAACTCAATATGAACCTTTCTGGAGAAAAATTAGATATATTGAATAATCCTGGTAATTACAAATTAAATAAAGTCTGGAAATTAGATGATAAGGTTGAATTAAAAAATTACTTGTCACAGTTAATAACAAAGGAAAAATATTCGCCAAAAGATATCTTTACCTTGGATGAGTTTCAATTATTTTATTCTCTCCCACTCGATCAAATATTTGATGTTTCATCGATTGATAAGGGTTTGAAACAAAGCAGTTCATCACCTGAAAACTCCTTAACTATTATGATTGGTTGTAACATGGATGGTTCTGAAAAGCTTACACCATTGATTGTTGGGAAATATGATAAAATAGATGTTTCGAAAAGTTCAAATAGTTCTTTAAAGTCATTTCAATCATCATCTGTGAATCCAATTATAAACCAACAAAACACAAACCATGATAATTTGATGAACAAATTGAGTGAAGTATATCAAATTTCTTATAAATCCAACGTCAATAAATGGATCACTTCGAGTATGTTTCAAGATTATTTATTAACCCTTGAGTATAAATTATCAAACCTTACTCCTAATAGAAAAATACTCATTATCTTAGATGATTCATCATCACATAGAATTATAAATTTGAAATTTAACAATATTCGATTATGTTTTTTAAAAAACAACTTGAATCATAAAAATCCATACAACTTATCATATAGTGGAATTAAATTCGATTATTTACCAATGAGTTTTGGTATTATTGAAGAATTCAAAATTTTATACCGCATACAGCATTATTTGGATAAGATTAATTTACAAAAACAAAAATCGAATAATAATGTTGAAACGACCAAACCGATTGATATAAATAGCCTTGAAGAAGGAGTTCAAGGTATGGAGGTCTTGACTGAAATGGATTATCAAATACCGATGGTTCAAGTCATTGAATGGATCAAAAATGCGTGGGAATCAATATCTCCGGAGAAAATATTTCTTTCATGGAAAAGAACCAATTTAATCAACTTGAATACACAATGGCCAAAACAACAAGACAAACAAATCGTTAGTAGTATGTTGCTGAATATTTCTTCATATGACCCGAATAATAGTTATAGTAATCTTTTAAAAGTTATGAACTATTTGAATGTTGTAATTCCGTGGGAAATCGAAGAATTATTGGGTCTAGTCAACGAAAGAGCAAAAATAACGCTTAGTTATGTTTCTATTGAAGAAATTATAGGCAGTTGTCTTCTGGAAACATATGATGATGATAAATTTGACTACCGTAATAATTATGCGACGACTAATGGAGACCTTAATGGTATGAATGCTATGAATATAAATAGCTTACTCGAGGAAGCTTCGAAAATGAGTGACATAAAAGAATACAACGAAATGGATGGTTCAAAACATAAATTGGACAATGATTTATGGTATGAAGATAAGAGAAGATCAGTTTCCACTACAGAAAACGAACCAATCTTCACTTCTACTGTCGAAAGTCCTCTTGTATTGAAATCATCCATTACTTCCGAGCCTGTTACTCTATATAATCCGAATGACATTCCTTACAATAGAGAGGAAATCGTCAAATTCTTGACTCATCTCGTCGAAATTTCAAATAAATCATCTGAAGTCGACTTTTCACCGAGTACCATTGCAGATTTGCAACGAAACTTAAATCAACTTAAACAAAAGAATGAAAAATAATTTATTTATTTGTACAGGAAATATATATTTACAAGAGGGGTTATCAAACCTATTTATCATCATCAATTTCGTTCTCCTCATCTTTATAGCCAAGTAGTCTTGCCTTTTCTTCCAACCTCTGTCTCTTTTCTGCTCTGGCTCTTCGGATTCGAGCGATTTCGGCTTGAATTTCATGTGGTTCCTTAGGAATTTGATTTAAAGTAGCAGGGTCAGGCCAGAAACCTGGTAAATTGAATTTCTTATCCGTATCAAGCCCGACGTAATACATAATACCTATTGGCGTCAAAAGATAGAAACCAAACTGAAAGATTATGTTAGTATAAACATTAACATTTATCAAAAACAAGGCTCAAAACATACTTTTGCGGTCTCTAATTGTGTTCTGGTAATACCACCAATGAATCGACGATAAAATCCACTACTCATTATTATATTTTGGTAATGTATTTGTAAACCTTTTCAAGTTGAAATCATATATATTCAAAAAAAAAAAATTAAGAGTAAAACAAAACGGGGAGAAAAAACAATGTGTAAAAACCAAATTGAATATAATTTAAAACTAATTAGTTTTAAAAATCTGTCATGAGTTACACTGCTATAGAACCAGATGAAGCATTAAATAGTTCATCATTTACTGAGCCTAATCAACCTGGTGCTTCGGCACCCTTACAACCATCGGGATCACATTTACCCAATCCTAATCAACAAACCTTGTTAGATAAATTACAAGAGTCCTCACATCCAATTGCATTGCTATTCTATATATTTTTCAGGTTATCACCGACGATGGTATATCTTTTCGGAAATTTCATTTTGGGATACATAACTAAGAAGAATAGATTTATTTTACATTTCATCATGGTGATTTTGTTAATTTCAGTCGATTTTTGGAATTTAAAGAATATTAGTGGCCGCTTGCTAGTAGGGTTGAGATGGTGGAATGAGGTTACACCTATTAAAGATAGAGAGGGTGAATTCGAAAATGTTTGGGTGTTTGAAACATATAATGCCGAAAGAGTAATTAATCCTATCGACTCCAAAATTTTCTGGCTTTTCATTTATGTTCAACCATTAATTTGGGTTGTTTTCGCTATTTTTGCAATCTTAAAGTTTGAATTCTTATATCTTTTCCTTGTCCTCATTGCAATTTCTTTGTCTGTAACAAATGCAATTGCATTTACAAAGTGTGATAAGTTTGGCAAGGCCAATAGTTTAGCTACTAGTTTGTTCAGTAGAGCTTCAAACACTTTGTTTAGTAATTTGAATCCATTTGCTACTTAAAAGTCTTTATTTGTCGAGCTGTTATCCTTTTTTTGCCCGGTGATGATTAAATTACAAGGAAAATGTTCTGGTTATTTGTAATATATATAATGAATTCTTAGTGGTTTTATTTAATTTGTAGTTAATTCGATGGTTTTTAATAAAAGATTCCCAAAATAATGTACAAATCATCTAAAACTATAAGACTTTGAGAAAAGGATTACTAATAAAAGAAGTATGATGTTCACTCTCTAAATTACCTTAACCGGTATTACGAATCGCTCTTCATTTAACAAATTTTTAGTTTCTTTAATTCGATAAATATTATAAAGTTCAAGGTATCTAAAAGTCAAGGAAAAGGTTATTTAAATGAAAAAGTAAACCAGTTCAAGTTTTCAAAATTAACTCATTTCAACAAAAACACCAGTCTGATGACACATAGTCAATTGGACATTCTTTTTTGGTGGATATTCGGGATCTTTTGACACAAGGTTGGGGAACATTTGAATCAATCTAACAACAACATAAGAAGCTTCTGTAAGAGCAAATTGTTGACCCAAACAGATTCTAGGACCACCATTAAATGGCAAGTACGCCCAGCCGAGTTTTCCTGCTTCAGTCCAACGTTCTGGCTTAAATTCGTCAGCATCCTTACCATAATATTCTTCGGATCTATGTGTAGAATAAACACTATAAGCAACAGTGGTACCCTTACCTACAAAAACTGGGGATTGACCATCATCACCACCACCGCGAGGAATTGTGGTATCTTTTGTGGCAACTCTAAAGTTGACTGGAACAGATGGGTACATTCTTAAAGCTTCATTTAACACAAACTTCAAATATTCACATTTTTTCAATGATTCAAAAGATATTTCATCAATATCTTCTTGGGTACCATTACCAAAATGTTTATAAATTTCCTTCTTGAGTTTTTCGAAAATCTCTGGGTTTCTTGCAAGTTCAAAAAAAGTAAAAGATAAAAGACCAGCTGTTGTATCTCTACCAGCAAGTAAAATGTTTAATAATTGATCTTGTAAAACTTTTGGATCCCTAGTTTGTTTGACCAATTCATACAAGAAAATATAACCACCCTTTGAATTCTTTTCCAATTCTTCTGGAGATGCTTCTAAAGCCTTATTCACATAATAAGCACAAAATTTATGGACTGAATCACAAGACTTATAAAATTCGGAATTACGAACAAAAACGTACAAAAATTGAATATAAGCTCTTGTAGCAAGGTAGACTTGAGCGGTATTGAAACTTTCGGCAAAGTTTTTCTTGCCTTCAAAATCGAGATCTGGAGAACCAATTGATTTATCCCAAAGAGAATGAACAGAAGAACCAAACAAAAATTCAGTGGCCGTATCAACTGTTAAACGGAAAAACAATTGTTGAAGGTCAATAGTAGAACCTTTTGCCAATCTAACATGTTTAGCAAAAGTTTGTAAATGTGGTTCCAAAGACTTAACATGGGCAACTTGATCTCTTGCAAATTGAGGCCTCAACATAGTTCTAGATTGTTTCCATCCTTCTCCATCTAAAGTAAAAATACCATCACCCAATAATGGATCAAAATGTTGATGTCTTGTACCAAGAGCGAAATCGGAAAATTGAGTAGCTAAAACAGCCTTGACATTTTCTGGATCAATTGTACAAATAACACGAACTCCAACAAGTCTCAAATAGAAAGTAGTCACATTATGTCTTTCGAAAACCTCTTTAAAATAATCAACCATGGTTCCATTTTTCTTTTCTTTTAACATTCTTCTAATAAGAGGCAAACTGAACCACCTAGTATCATCAAATATCCGCGCTTCTTTACAGCCATGTTTTCTGACAAAAGTCTGGACTTTGATAATTCTAGCAATTGCGTATAAAAAAATAGCACCTCCAATAAGAGAGTACCATTTTGTCAAATATGGAATTAAATCTTCTATTATAGACATTTTTTGTTTAAATTATTTTAATATATCAAATTAGGCGAACTAAATAAATTTATATACTTGACAAAAAATGGGGTAAACAAGCATGTGTATATAATTAAAAAATTGGGATTGGCCATGAAAAAAAAATTGTGGGGACTGAATTAAATTTTGCTTATGAAATTTCTTCAAAATTTAAAGGTGGTTGCTATATAGTGTAAAGAGGGGTTCAATAATTAACGATTGACGCGATGTTCGCTAACGTTAAAAAAAACGATTTTTCTTCACATGCGCATTACAGCCATGTGAAATTTTGTTTTGTGGTATGGAACACGGAATATAGAATAAAGTTTTGTTCTATTTAACAATTTCTTTCCCAACAAGTCTTATCTTTCTTGACTCTTTACTTAAATAATTCGAATTATAATTAATAATTTTTAAAATTATTTGATTCATTAACATGTTCATTTCCAATTTTTCATAGATTGTGATGATTGAAGTATTCAAACCATTCAAATTAATATCTTTTAATTTATTAATTATATCAACTGAATAATATTGTTCTTCATCTAAATTCTCTAATAATTTTTTAATAAATTTTGGTTTATTCTTAGATTTCTCAATTATCCATAATAAAGCATCATTTCCTTTACTTTTACGATTATTAAGAAATTTGATTATTAGATTTTCATCATCTAATTTATCAATAATAATTTCAATACATTTATCAATCTCTCCAATTTCTTCATACAAGTAAATTAATTCTTCCCAAAATTTCATACTTTGAAATAATTGAATATTTGATTCGATATTAATCTTTTGACTCTTTTGCTTTAAATAAGGTAAGATTAATTGACGATTATATTTACTATATAATCTGATTCTTTCATCTTCATGACCATCTATTGCTTCAAAATCAAGATTATTTTTAGCATTCTCCTCTTTAAAGAATAAATAATTAACAAAATCCATTTCTTTATTAAATATTTCTAATATTTTAAGTTTGAGTTGATCTTGTTTTATCAAAATAATAATAATATCATGTAATCTTTCATCAATTTCTTCAATCAGTAAAAATTTATATTCTTCCTTTTCAAATCTCAATCCAACAATTTCAGGTAATTTTTCAACATATTCATCAAGGATATGATATTTTGCAAGATATTCAATTAAATTCCAATCTTTAAGAATTATCAAATGAGATACTGCCTTATTATAATCATTTGACTTGTCATATAATTCCGTAAGGCATCTTCTTAATTTGGAATCATCATCACTTTCCAATTTCAATTCAATCAATCTTTGAATCTTTCTGATATCATATAAATAAATATCCCATTGTATAAATTCATAAAACTTTTCAAGTTGAGGATTCTCCAACCAGTATTCGAGAATTTTATCATAGACAGATGAAGGTATTTGAAGATTTTGAGGTAAAACATCACTTATCTCCTTAATATGACCACTTTCTATAAATATATTGCTAAAAGTAATCCAATTTTTGATAATTTGCTCATTTTCTTCATTTTCTTCTTCTAAATCAATTACCAATAACTTGGTTAAAAATTCAGCTGCATCATTCCACATATCTTTACTGATCAAATCATCAATATATTTAATTCCATAACCTAACCTTTTTTTCCAGTCTACCAAATGGTAACTAATATCCCAAGCTTCATAATATTTATCTTTATTTATATACCATTCCAATCGATCCTGCAATTGGTATTCTTGAACTTTTATGCAATCTTTAGCACTAATTATAAAATATGTTGGGGGTGTTCCAATAACAGAGCATATCATATAATCATTTAATCCCAAATTCTCTATATTTCTCATTCCAACTTCTTCTTCAAATTCAACTTCACCATTAATCGAATTAATTAATTTAATTTCAGGATAATTAAAAATTCTTTTACCTGATTTTATAATTGGAGGTTCATATGTTAATATCATTAAATCATCTTTAAAGCTTGATATTCCACTTATTAAATTATCAAGTTTATAGATATGCTCTACTGTTACTTGTTTTCTTTCAGAAATAGATGACATTAATGATGCACTTGATGGTAATATTTTAGTCAAAGTATTATCATTAATACTTTTTGATACTCGAAGCATCCAAATATAATTTCCCCATCCTATTAAAATCCGATCAGTTTCAGGAAAATTAATTTTTGGCCAATATAAATCACTTCTTGGAGAATCAGAAGGTTTTTCAATTTTTTTAATAGCCAGTTTTGTACTTAATTGACTTATTGTTATACCTGAATCATTCATCCATATTAATAAATCATTAATGAGTTGAATTGAAACGATTGGTCCGTTTCCTTCATCTATTATAATATCTTGTCTTTTACCCAACCAATTTCTAGTTGAATATATTACTTTACCACTCATCCCACCGGTTATAAATCCTTTGTTTCTATTATAATTTGTTTCAAGAATAACACCATGTATAGGTCGTTGAAAATCAAAGGCATTGATATCAGTTTCATCTTTAATTGAACCAATTACAACAGTACCATCCATCGATCCACTTGCAAAGTAATTTCCATCCGAATATAAAGAAAGAATTGATGCTCTATGTGCTTTTAAAGTCCTTAATGGTTCGAATTGTGTTGTTGTTATATGGATTTTTCCCGAATGTGTTGCAAAGAAAAAGAATTTCTCATGAAATGTACAAGTAGATATAGGATCTTTGGTAAAAAAGGAAGATGGGAGTTTATTAATTCTTGTATATTTAAGTTTGGGAGGCTGATCTTCATCATCTGATTCTTCTGAACTATCACTAACATTCAAATCATCAATTGAACTTGTATTCTTAGCAGCGGTACTTGATAAGGGAACAAACGTATCACCTGTATAATTTTCTCTATTGCTATCATCATGTGTTTGTATATTTGAATCTATTAAGTTTGGTTCCATATTGTTTAATACTAAAAAACCACAAGTAGTTTTTAACTTCTTTTACCAAAAAAAGTACAAAAATATTAAAAATTCAATTTATTAAATACAAAAAAAAAATTAGCTAAAACTTAATTTTTTATCGATTATATATACAATGTTGACAGCATCTAAAGGTGTTTTAGTGCAATGTGATCCTTCAATACGGGCTTTAATCTTACAAATCGATTCGAAAGCGCCAGGTATAGTCTTGGAAGAGTTGGATGAGACCCATCTTTTAATCAAACAAGACCAAGTCAAATATGTCAAGAATGAATTGAATAAATTATTATCTAAAAACATTTACAATCCTTTTGAAGAAATTGAAGAAACTAAATCTAAGAAATAAATATACAAGTTAAACTTCCAAGTCTTTTAATATATCCTCGTTGAATTCAATATCCTGTTGATCATCATCAAGTAGCTGATTAAAAATGTCATAAGCAAAAGTATTCATAGAAGCAGAAGTCATTATATCAACAGCTAATTCACCCTCAGCTTCTTCCGTTATAAAGGTATAATATTGTTGATAAAAAATGGTAATATGAAGAATTACATTTTTCATTATAGATGTGGTTGTTTCAACATCATTTATACATGATTTGACTTTTTTATAAATATTTGGAATTCCAATACTCAACTTTTCTTTAAAAATTGTAAATTTAACTAATGGTTGTTTTGAAATTGTCAATTTATCTTTCAATAAAATTGGATCTATTATATCATTTGTACATTCATCTCGGAAATCGGTGTATGCCTTGGCCATTTCAAATTGAACTTCTTGTTTGGCATCAATCATGTTGTTGACAATTTTAGGAATTGACCTCCTGAACAACTCAAAGAATCCACCTGTATTCTCTATTTCACCATTTCTAATAATTCTCCAAACATCATTAAACCCACCTGTAAGGTCAATAGTAACTTCATTTCTAACAAATTGAATATCAAAATTATTCAAATGTTCATTTAAAATCATCAAGTTTTTAAAATAATTTAGCTTTGTATCAATTGGACCAAGATGTATTAATGATTTATTATAAAATTCCCCTTTAAGTAATATGATACATGAATGAACAACATAATGTGCCAAATCATCGAAAACAACAGAATTAATTAACTCATAGATAGATGATAATAAGGTAAGTGCTTTACCCAAGGGTAAGTATACGTCATTAAAAAGATTGTTTGGATAATCAAGGTCTAAAGTATTGATTGTAAGAAGTTGTCCATTACTTGCTTTATTGGTAGATTTTTTGTTGGATAATTTTAAATCTTCAATTGTTGGAACATATTTTAATAATTTTTCATCAATATAAATTTGAATTCTAAATATTAACCTAGATTGAACATCTGATAATATTGATTGAAATAATTCACCATAATTAACCTTATCAAAATAAATTAATTCATTTTCACGTAAAATTTGTTGATCTTCTTCAAACTCATAATATTTTTGAAGCAAAGTAGTTAAATTACATAAATTATTAATATTAGTTTCTTTCAAAATTAATAACCTGACATTATCATATAAGGGATCTAATAAATTTTTTAAAAATGAATAAAATTCATTAACAATGAATTTATGAACATTAACTCCATTATGTACAAAGAATGATTTAAATAATTTAAATTCTTTTTCAATTAATGTCTTAAAAAATGAAATTTTATCTTGACATATTTGTACGAGGGATTCTTCAGATTTATCATCTTTAAAGTTCTTGAATAAATACATGTGAATAAAGTTCAATCTAACTTGGAAATAATTGTTGAGAACATCTTTATAAAGACCTTGATATTCTTTATGATTTGATAACCTCTTAACAATCTCTTGAGTTAAATCATTAAATCTATTTTGATCATTCTTAATATAATTGTTGAATTCATTAAAAATAACCAAATCAATCGAAAGATTTTGTGACACCAAGCTTGTTAAATTATCATTTAATTTCTTTAGTTCATTAATCAAATAGTTTTTAATTAATGTCAATGCTTTTGTCATACATTGTCTAAATCTGCTAATGTATAAATCGATATTTTTAAAATTTAAATGTTGTTCAAAAAATTCCAAAGATTCATCTAATTGATTTAAAATATTAAATTTAAAAAAATCGAATTTTTTGACAATTAAACTATAACCTGATCTTGATAAATTTTTTGTCATTGAATCTAATTTATCAAAATTTTGAAGGTAATTTTCAATTTGACTAAATTTTTCAACGTATCCATTCTGTAAATTTAGAAGCTTATTAGATTCTTTATCAAAATCAATTGTTTCATTCAAAATTTTATTATATTTTAACTTTAAAGAATCGACAGAATTAATTAAGAAATCAGATTCCTTAATTAAATTTTCAAGTTGAAATTGATTATTTGAACAATTATCTTTAAAGTTAATAATTGAATCCAACCCTAGTTCATTTACCCTATCAATATCATCCAAATCTATAAGGCAATTGCAATTGAATGTATCGACATATTCTGACCAAAGAGAATTGGATTCCAGATCATCAAAAGGATATAATTTATAATTTTCAACATGATTATTCTCAGGTATTGGTAAACTAAATGATTTTGCTCTTGTAATTCCCAATGATTCTTTACTCAAATTCAATACATCATCTTTAAACGAAGGCACATCCGAAGCTATTCTTTCCACGATAGATTTGGTCCTTTTCCGTGTCATACTCGAAACGCGTTCATTCAAGTTGGTGAGGAATAATAATCAATTATATCTTTGTTGTTCAATCAATTCGCGATCAAGGTAAAAAAAAAAAGGATCCAATATGCAGAAAATTGTTAAATTTCAGTTAATTAACTATAAAGCTAGACATAAAATCTGAAATCTTGCCTTGTAAGTCGATTCTTTTGCCTTAGAAAAAGCTGGTAAACATGGAAGATCCGAGAGATATTTTGAGCAACCAAGACGATTTGTTAACTGATGATTCAGATGATGATTATAAAGATTTACTCAAAGAATATCAAGCTAAATATGAAAACCTTAAACTTAAAAAGGAATTGAACAAAAATCAGCTTCTTGAAAAGAAAGAAGAGCAAGAGGAAATACAAAGTGATGATGAGTCTAAGACAAAAACTGACATTATTAAATCTATACATACAAACACAACCAATTATCAATTCAAAGAGAAACCAAAAGAATCTAATTTTATAAATAAATTACTTCAAATAAATAATAAAGGGGAAACTCAGCGTTTAGAGATTGATTATTCCAAAAGAAAGTTTTCATTTACTGGGATTCAAGACATTAAAATGCTTGACTTGACCATAGATGAACTAGAACCTTTATCCAATCAATTTCTTAGAAAGAGGTATATAGATGCTTCCAAACTTCAAAAGTTAATAATTGATACTGATAAAAATATTAAAATCTTGAAAATTGATAAAATTCTTGCTAAAGTGAACAAATCAAATCATTATAAAGAACCCCAATATTCTAATTGGTGCTTTATAGGATTTATAATAAATAAATCACCTCCAAAAGTGTCCAAAGATAAAAAGAAATTTATGCGGATAAAAGTAGGTGATTTTAATAGATCAATAGATTTAATGTTATTTGATAAAGCATTTGAAAAATATTGGAGAATTAAAGAAGGAGATTTGATTTTAATTTTGAATCCTTATATCAACAAGTTTCAATTTAAAGTAAATGATTTATCTCAAGAAAGCCTTGGAAAAGAAAAAGAAATTGAAGGGTTTAATTTAAGATTAGATAATTTTAGTAATGACTGTATTGTTGAAATTGGATCTTTAAGGGATTTTGGTACATGTACTTTTATTAAAAAAGATAATTCCAAATGTGATCAAGTGATTAATATCAAGAAAACTACTCTTTGTGATTATCATTTAGACCTTCGTTTCAAGTCGAATCAAAATAGAAGAACAGAATTGAATAGTGGTGGTGGAGCTCAAATGCGATCTCCAAAGCTGAAAAAGCAATCGGTTTATATGAATAAGAATGGATCTGTTGCATTTTTAAAAAACATGCTGGACCATAAAACATATAATGAAGATACCACAGTTTACTTTTCCAATAATAATGATATGAAATCAAGATTCCATGATGCTAATTCTTTACGAACAAGTTCTGAGAAGAGAAGAAAATTAAAAGATGATAAAGCTAATAAAGCACTTGAAGAAAAATTACGTAGTAATTTATCAAATATGTCAAAACTTAAAAAATTAAACTTGATTAAAACTTCTGATGAAAATGAATTATATGAAGAAGGTACAAAACGGACAGGATTTTCGAATAATATGATCAGTAAGATCGGTTATGATCCAACACGAAGTAATTTGGTAAACCATAACAGTCCAACAAGAAAAAAACTGAGCAATGAAATGATTAAAGAATTATATGACTTGAGCAATGACAAGTCAAAAAATCGATCACTTGAAACATCCACAAAGGATTTACAAACAAAAAAAGAGAAATGGCAATCAAATTTGCAAAATTTAAAACTGTACGAAAAAATAGTTAAAAATAGGCCAATTAATAACCCATTTGGACATATTGAAGAAAAATCTACTCATTTTATCATACCCAAAAGAAGGAAAAACAAAGTAATAGATGAGGATGAAGATGATTATGATAAATTTAATCAAGTTGATGCGAGTGATAGTGACATAGAGATTGAGTTTGATACGGAAGAGATGAAAAGAGCATATAATAATAAAATTAACAAACCTTAGTGATTCTAGACATTACGAAAGTAGACCCTGAATATTTTCGATAATTCCGACACGCTATTTTTTTTTTTCAAAGAAGAACTTTCCATTTTAGGAAGTATAATTATTTACATTTTTAAGATTGTGTACATTTTCGAACATACGTCCAGATCCTTTAATTGCCCCACCACTCGCTAAAAATCGGGATCAAAAAAAAAAAAAAAAAATTGATTGTGCATAAGAGTTTAAATTGCTCTTTATTAAAAACTTGAGGAATCAAATGATTGCAAGCTGACTGATTCGATTTTCGTAAAGCTTATATACGAAATTCATAGTAGTGTGTCTGCTGATATGGAAATTGCCGAGGAAGATACAAATTTCCATGTAATCCTAGTATTTTTTAGGATTTGCGAAAATATTTGCTGGATAAAAGGAACAACAGAGTTCAAATCAAAAGCATCGGATGATTTCGGCGATATTGGCCGATATTCTGATGAGGACTTTGGGTAGGTTTGTTAATCTACATAGTATTGTCTACAAATCTATTTTTCAAGGGACTAGTATATCAGGTTTATTAAACGAAACGGTTTATCAAAAAAAGATTCAGAAAATTGCAATAATGTACATATATAAATAAGCGAATAAATAATAGATCACTCCATCCACGAGTGAAATATAAATTGGAATCATTCAGCGAGGACAGTATTTTGTCTTACACTCTGTAAGTAAATATATCCTATCAACTCCAATGTAAAAACGAAAACCATTGGCCCGCCAATGAGGAATATCAAAAATGTGGATGCGTATCTAAAAAATGTTTCAAACATTGTGGACCAATGAATTATCGATGTGATCATCTTGAAGATTGTATACGAATACTTGATTGAAGCGACTAAGGAGTGAAGTAATGCTTGTTACTTGATAAGTTGTAAGGTGGTTGAAAATTGAGGAATTTATGGGAATGGGTTCACATTTTATACACCTAAGATTTTGTGCTTTCGGGACCCCTTATCTCATTTATGCACACAGGCGTTTTTTTTTTTTTTATTTTTCACCCTGAACAAATTAGTAATTCTGGGACCAATTGAGTAATTATTAGCACGCGTTTCTTTTACTTCAAATTTTTTTTCTTAGGCGATGCTTTTTTTGGATGAGTATAAATTCAAAGGAGATCGCACTTTTAGATTTATTTGTTTCACCTTCCTAATTAGAATTTTTTCTGGCTTATTTTTTAGTTGTGTGAAAAATGTGGGTATTTTCTATTTCAAAGGGAAAAATACCTCTTATCTCATGACAAAAGTTTTAAAATTGTATGTTTGGTTTGAAGACCCTCAATTCAAGGGCAATGGCGAGATATATATAATGATGATCATATTAATACAAACTTATCTACATTATTTGATTTTTTAGGAAAAAAACTAATTATCTGATTTGTATTCTTGTTACCTGCTTTAAGAACTTATACTAACTAGCTGAAGAAATAATTTTCAAACGATAATGAATTAGTAGATATCCCTTAGCAATGTACTCAAAGTTATTTTTCAAGCCCCTTGTTTGTAAACTACATTTGATAAGAGATAAGCCAACATCCAGTGTCTTAAACCTTTCTTTGTTTTAGCATTCCGGACATTAATTTTTCCTCAACCATGTGGTAATAATCTTATTTTTTCACCCTTGCAATTGCTTTTGTTTTCGTAAAGTTTTTTTTCGGACTTCGGACTTTTATTTTTCTCTGATTTTTCCATATGCTTTGGCTTGAACAAGGATCAAGTTTTCTTTAAGCTTAGGAGCAATACTAATAAAATAACTTTCTATATTTCTAGTTTTGCACATTGTTAGATAGTCCGATATTTTTTTGCCCCCTAGTTCTTTTTTTTTTTCATAATTCCTGTGTTGTCAGATTTGAAGAAACCATTGTTGCTGTTTAACTGGATTGGTGATACCTTAAACGTTGGTTATTACATGGTTTTTCTTTTCTTTATTGATATTAGCGTGACCTTTTAGGATCTTGTGCTTTGATTTGCATTGTGTGATAAGGAGTAGATGACTATTTTTTTACCTTATTCATCGTTTTTATAAAAAAAGTGCTAATTGCAAGTTAGCACACCCAAGAAAACTTGAAAAGTGCATCCGTAATGCCTATTTTGACAGTTAACTAAATTTGAATTAATGCAGCTTGTTCAATAGTGCTGTTTACATGACGGTTGTTATGAAACTAGAAAAAATTTGAAAAAAAAAGCTTAAGTTGAGTGCTAAAGATACAAAGCACTAACTACTGCATCAAAAAGCGTTTCCTTAAAAACTGTTATTCTCCCATTTTGAAGCCAATAACTACTGGTCTCACTGTGGTCACTGAATTGTATACCATTTGTTCCACGTATTGTCGTTCCACGTATTGTCCGTTATCCAGTGAAGCAACTCAGACCGAATCTGCTTTTTTGGTTCAAACTACAATTGATACGTAGATAATTACGGTAACAAGGCAAATTCGCCATGACTGCTAAACTTCCAATGATCCTTGTCAATTACTATCTTCGATTGCCGCAACTTCAAAACCAAGGGTTTTACCTACGCCCTGAAAAGTGCCAAATGAATTAGCCCCTAACAGTATCTCAGTCAGTAATTATACGGCATCGAATATAGTCACAAACATCCTCCATTCCAGCAGCACAGGAATACAAAGAAAATTACAATGCTGATATTTATTATAAGGTTTTTTATTTTTGTTGCTTTCGCTTTTGTTTTTGCAATTTCGATTTGACAAGTTATTTTTTTTTGTAATTAAACTATGAAAAAAAAAATTTAGATAGTGACATTATTAATTTTTTCTATTGCAAAGTGATCTTCAATTATGTAGTATATTGATATAGTGCACTTAGTACATAGTGTACATAGTATACTTTACAAACCTTGAATTTTTAGTATGATAAACAAAAAAAAAATGGTATCCTTGACTTTTAAATAAATTTTAACGAATTTTTATAAATATTTTCAAAAACTCGATTTTGAATAGTCTAAGATACATAAAAGAACTAATAAAAATTGATAATTGAAACAAGTTAAGATACAATTTATTTTTGTTTCAAATTTTTAATATTATGGTCGATAGTGAATGTGCTCTAATTTCTTCGAAGGTATTGCGGTAAGGATTTTATAAATTTTTAAAGTCTAGATTTGTCAAGGTGTTCAACAAAAAGGGCGTGTGGCGTAGTTGGTAGCGCGTTCGCTTAGCATGCGAAAGGTCTCCGGTTCGACTCCGGACTCGTCCATTCATTGCGCAAATGGTTTAGTGGTAAAATCCAACGTTGCCATCGTTGGGCCCCCGGTTCGATTCCGGGTTTGCGCATTTTTTAATTTATTAATTGTTGAGGTTTTCGATTTCAGTAGTTTGCGTTTGTATTAGAAATTAGTAAGAAAAATCAGCAAAGAATTCACTAAAAACATAGAAT